>VYZR01035676.1:13824-27255 GCA_013400675.1 Oxylabes madagascariensis
TGTATTGGCTGTAATCAGGTGCATTCTCCTACAGGAGGAAGGAAACACACCATATTTGTGTTAGAGTAAAAATGTAAGATTCTATGTCCAGTAAGTTTGTAAGCAGCTCTTCCCCTCTGTCCATGATAAGCTTTAAGAGTTTGCTACTGGAAGGAAATACCTAAGCTAAGTGTTTTAAATCAGGAAAGAGAGACTAGATTACTATGTAACAAAACCCACGCTTTCAACACTTTGGACCTAGGAATCTCCTTTAACAGTGTAACGTTCTTTCAAATCTGCCGGCTCCACTTTCTTCAGCAGGGAGTTAACATTGGCAACATAATAACAACGGGAAAATCATACCTGTAGTAACTCAAGGGTCATGGGAATATTCTTAAGCTCCTTCAACAAATCAAGAGCTCCTGCCTAAAAAAGAGAACGAAAATAAAAAAGTCAGCTTAGTAGCAATCAGGAACTTAAAACATAATATCAACAATATAATCTTAACTGCCTTCACGGTCACACACTGGGTTCAGACAACCAGTTCTCAGTTTATCCACAGAACTAGAACAAGGAATGATCCACTTTACAAGCTCTAAGCATTAACAGGCCTTAACTTGGAAATCAAAGTATTCACGCAAAGACCAGGGGAGTTTTACCCCATGTAACTCCACTGACGGTCAAAGCACTCTGTCAATTACTGCTTAACCAACACACATCTTCAAGGGTGCTTCACTTAACAGCATCAGAAACAACCCAGACAACAGCAGCAATTTTCAGTTCAGAACAACCACATCAGTTTTAGCACAAGAACTTGTTGAGAAGCTCTGCACAGTCCATCAGTAATGCACACATATATAAAAAACACACACAGACGTCATTCTTAACTATATTTATGGTGATGTGGCAAAGCCACACACCGTGGGTTTTTCTTTTTCCCCTGCTAAGACTAGTTAGGAAACTAATTCAGAATTAACTAATTCTGTGTAAGCAGCTTTCTAGATAGATGATTCAAGTGCAGAGATTGTACTATTAGATGCTAACAAAGTCTATACGCAGCTGCTCTAACAATTCATTCCTTAGTAATATAGGCCTTACTTTAAAAAAAGTTTGCATAAATGTGAGCTCTGTAATTCTCTTTAACCTCTCCAACCTTGATGATTTACCAACTCTACTTTAGCAAAACTCTGCACCATCCCCTTCTGACTGTGCACACGGGCTGTGAGCCTACACAAACCTCCCAAAGGCTGGGATGATTTGGCTGTTACCCAAGTGCACGTGGTGCTGAACCCGGCAGCTAGGAACAGAAGGGAGGCAACAACTGCCTGTGCATCCAAGAGCCATTCCGTTCACTCAGGCTCAGCTCATTACCTTTTTTTTTTTTTTTTTTCCATTCATGAGGTTTGGAAATAAATCCCACAAAATTTCCATTTGCAAATCTGTGGAATTTGATTCACTTTTCTTTCCTTACCTCTCAACTCATCCTATTTTATTTTGCATTTTGCTTGCTTTTCAAATTCTCCCTAATCAACTTCTAATACAACACCTATTGCAAGGAAACTTAAAATATTTGGTTACATCTGCAGTCTTACACTTTAACCACTAAAGACAAAATAAACACCAGGAGGTTGAGAAAGATGGAAGTGTAACTTTGGCGTCCCATCCAAAAACCCTCAGCCTTGGACACCTTCAAATGTCTGCTGCAACCTTTGTTTTTCAAACACTTCTGACCCAAAGAATCCTCCACACCCAAACATTTCACCAATCCCACCTTACACAAATTCACTTAACATATAAAGCTAAAATTTTACTATTTTGCCATGATAGCAAAAGCCTCATTTAACTTTTATTCATGATATACAAAACTTCTCCAGTCTTAGCCACAGAATTTTAGCAGCAATGATGCAAGACTGAGAAATGTCACGATGCTTTCAGGTGCTAAATTGAATTGGCATACTAGACCATATCTTTCTCTCAACAGCCATAAGCATGGTTTCTTCTGTGTAAACACAGATCCAAATAAAGCAAGTTAATTATTTTCACTGCTAGAAAATAAAATCAAATTCAAGAAAATTTTCTTAGCCAAAACAAAACTAATGACACAAGCAATTTGCCATTTTAAAAAATATAATCCGATGAGACTTACCTCCAAACCAATTAAGTTATTAGCACACTGTACACAGCATGTAATTTCAAAATAAACACACCTTAATCCAGTCTGCAAATTCAATAGGAAAGTAACACTGTAATGCAAAGTAGCACTCTCTTCATCTCATCTTAGAAATAAAGTCTAGTCAAAATTCCTTTGCCTGTTATATCCCTTCCCAACTGCACAAGTGAAAACAAATTTATTAGTCCTGGAGTAAATGCTTTCCAATACTAGCAACTTGATACATAGCAGGTTAACAAATCATGCATTAAAAAAAAAAAAAACAAAAAACCAAACAAAACAAAACAAAACAAAAAAATAAACAAACAAAATCAAACAAAAACCACAAAAAATCCCACAAACAAATAAGAACAAAAAAACCCACCAAAAGCCCCACTAACAAAAATAGTAAGAAGAAGAAAAAAAAATTTTAAAAAAAGCCAAACACAACCAAAAAACAACAGGTTAACAGATGTTATATACATTTTATGTTGGTTATTTTGTACCAAATTACCAAAATTGATAATGCACTAATCCTTTCTAAGCCTTCACTTCTCTAATCAATTATACTGCACACCAAGAATTAGAGGCTTTAAAATTAAATTTAAATTGCTTTTAAACTCACACCAACTAAACAGTTTTTCATTATCACTTTTCTTAGCATAAAGTCAAATGCTCTCTGTATCTCAAAACTAGTGTGGAAGTTGCACAGTATAACTTGAAATTACTTTTCTCCTGATGTAAGACTTCTGTGTTCAAAAAATCCCCCAACCATTAAGACCATTGTTATAAACCCTCTTTTAAAGGCATTTCTGTAATTTTATAGAAAATGAAAGGCAATGTCTGATTCTACTTGGCTGGCTAGCTTTCAATTTACTTTGTCACTTAAATTAACAGAAGTCAACTTCCTACAGACCCAGCAGACCACTGCTCTCAGCTTCTTTCAGTTGGTCAGATCACGATGGCACAGAATGGTATTCTATAGTCATATTTTAAAGCTGAGCTTCAGGCAACAGGAAATAGAGTACATTTTTGAAGACAGCAGAGCTAACCAGTTATAATTCTGTTCTACTTAAAGAAGTATACATTCAATAACACAGACAATTTTATTTTCTTCTCTAAACTTACTTCAAGCATTCTTGATTTTTTTTTTAATCCATGGCTGCAGCCTTAGTTTTCATACCTATTCATTACAGCAGCTTGGTGAAAGAAAGGCATACTTACATACAACAGAAGCTCAAAGGAAGGCACTACAGATTTTAATCCAATCACATTTCTGAAGGAGGAGTAGTATCTATTTCAATTTGAAGCAACAGCAGAAACACATATCGCACAGTGCATTAAATACTAAATTATCATATTAGTTCCTCCTTCAAAACAAAAGAACTGCATATATCATGTCACTAAAATAACTATGAAATCTGCACAGCTACAATTAAATCCTCAGTCAAGGCAAATCACCAAGAGTCTGACTCAGAAAGAGTGTCTGCATGGCCTGCTCTTTTAACTCATCGAAAGAAATGCCACAGAGTGCTTTGCCACAAGCCAGAGTCACCTTTTGTATGAGATCAAACATTTCTTGTCATCTGACTCTTGACAGCTTCAGAGCAAGTATCAAAGCTTCTTTTTCTTTTATTATTAATGCATCTCATGAAATCATTCTCATTCAAAGACACAGACCAAATACCCGTTCTTGATGAGTAAAAATGGAGAAAAGAACACAAGAGGTTGTCAAGAGCATCATTATTCAGTGGGTACTTGTGTAAGAATGCATTTCTCAATTCTACTTCATCCTTGTCAGACAATAAAGCACCTCTTCATAGAGACTACCTTAATAATTTTGCTAAAGTTAGCATTTTAACTGCAGGGCAGAATTAGGTAGGCAAATACTTTGTGCAATTAAAGAAATACCTTGTAAATGACAAAGACTAGCAAGAAAAACACAGAGATCTCCTGGTTTGAATACTAACATACATCCTCTCCTTCGATACAGCTAAGGGTTTTTATCACGCTACACACACCTGCTTTGGACAAACTGTCAGATCTCCACTCTTGGCCACAGTAGCAGCTCATTGAGAAAACATCAACCTAACAATGGAGCCACTTGTGTGTAGTAAGGAGCCCGAGTGAAGGAGCTCTGTTTCAACACAGTACAAAAGCCCAACGCCTCTGGTGCACTCTCACTCCCGGGACAGAGGAGAAGATGAAGGTCCAGCTCTGGCTCCAGCCAGACACAGCCTGGCCCGGCTGTGCTCGCTGTGTTCAGCCACGTCAGACCTACACTGACCCCAAGGAAGTCACCGCAGCGCTCCCCAGAGCTCTGAAAGTTAATTATGTCACACATGCTAGAGCGTGAATACATGTTCCCAGCTGCTGTTAGGAATTTTATCCAAACTCCTAAGCCTCTCAGATCACAGAGAAATACCCTGTGGTCACCGGCAGCATCCCCAGGATCAACAGTCATTCTCATGCTACCAGAGAGCTGTCGTTTTCTTTCTGTTATCTGAAGTTTTACAAATAAAACTGAGCTGGCTGCCCTTTATCATTCTCATGACTGTGATATTTAAGCATTTCAGTCTGTAAGTTTTCCCCCTTTCAACACCTTGTAGGAAAGAGCCACTACCTCAGCTTTACAGAAAGGGAGACAGCAAATGCTTTTGTGCTTAAATGTACGGAGAATAGAAATAAAAACAAAGTGGGAAAATAACAGAATTAATAAATGCCAGTCATAAAATATTCTTGCCTCTAGACAAGGGTTTTGCTGCCACAATGTATCATTTGAGAGTTCAAATATATCAGAGCTAAGCGATGCCATATTATGGAACCTCACAGATGGAAGCGTGGCTTGTGTGTACTTACAATGAATTTGTTTGTATTCTGAACTAAACAAATCTCATTGGTTTAATACAATCAGTATTTCTATAAACACACAAATATTATTAATAATGCTCTTCATACCGTCCAGTATTAAGCAATAACAAAACTACTTCTATAAAGTGGAATTCCACAGTGTTGAGTTCTGAACTATTACTAAGCTTTTAATGCATTATCATAACATATAGAAAACACCTTTTAACTTAATGTATATAATAGTACCTTGCAGGAAGAACAACAATCACATATATACGCACAAATTTCTAGAGAATACCAATGTGCCTACCCGACAAAGAAGCAGTAAACAGAGTTCACAACTTACTTGCACGCAGTTTTATGTATAACCATGATCAGTTATCTAGCTGTTGCTCTACACTCTGATTTTACTTATTTTGATGTGTTTGTAGGCACCATATAAACACCATATGTTATCTGAGTTCTATATGAAGGGCATACACGACAATAACACCTGAGTTGAGCCAATTGAATCCTACCTAACTCTATTCTTCCTCCGTTCTGAGGCACAAGTTACTCTCCAGATCAATAAACACAATTAGAAGTGTTACAGGTAAAGAAAGAAAAAAAAAAAAAAAAAACAAATAAAAAAGGTTCACATTCCCCATGTGTTTGTGAAGTTTACCCACTCAACTCTGGCCGTGCAGCAGCTGGGTTTGGGCTCTTCACTCATATCTTAGTTTTTACATCCCACCTAAAACTCCAGCTTTCACACCCAAAAGCGACAACACCCCACGTCCATGGGCCAGCTCCGCAGGCGCTCTCCTGGGGGTGGCAGGTTTCCCCGCGCAAGGCCAGCACGGCGCTTCCAGCGCGCAGGAAGCGGCGGCGCAGCCGCTCCCGCCAGGGCCGGTGTCCGGGCGGGAACCTCCTCCCGGCCGACGGCGCTGCAGCGAGGGCGGCGGGGCGGCCCCTGGGCCGCGGGTTTGCCGGCCGGCTGCCGGCCCCTGCTCCGCCGGGNTCGAGCGCCGGCCGCGGGAGCCAGGCAGCGCTGCCGCTCGCCGAGAGCAGGGGCGGGGCCGCGGCACCGCGCCCCGCGCTCCCGCGAAATGCCCCAAATCCAGCAAAAGTACAGGGAGCTGTCTCACCTCCGACAGCCCTCTGGGCACTGCATCCAGGCTGACGGAGTTCCAGGAGCGTTTGGACAACGCTCTTCAGGCCCATGTTTGGGGTGTCCTGTGCGGGGCCAGGAGTCGGACTCCATGATCCTAGTGGATCCTTTCCAAGTCAGGATAGTCTGTGATTCTGTGACCCTCTTACCCTCTCCATCTCCCAGCAATGCTGCTAACGCTGCCCCTGTTCGTACCCGCTAACACAGTGCGAACCACGGCGCCTGGAATCCCCTTTCCACTACCGAGCTTTTCTTCGGCTGGCAGGAGGCTGAGAATTACAGCAGACACTTGATTTTTATCAGCGTCAAAGGGATGGGGAAAAGCCCCGGCCCCTCTAACAGAGAAGGTGTCACCACGTACCAGGTAACACGACACAACCCCCGGGGCCCTAGAGTCCTAAGCGGTCGCCGCTGGTCAGGGTAAAAGGAGTGGGATTCACTTGCAGTCCGAGATTTCTCTATTATCACATAACGTAACTCCAGGCACTGCAGAGGTGAAGACAAAGGGACAAAGCCAGGACCGTGGGTTTTAAGGGGCACAATCCGGGAGGGGTTTAGGGTCAAGAGGCCAATAGGGAGAAGACCGGGGAGGGACGCAAACTGAAGTTTACAAAACATAAAGCCAATGGGAAAGATAATGTAAGGAGATATATACAAACAGACCAATGGAGCTTCGAAGAATAGGCGATTCCCCAAGGGGCAGTCCAGGCAGGGGCTGGTACCAGGGAAAATTGACAGGGAACATTCAGGAATAAGGGGTGGATAACAGGGAAGACTGACAATTTAATGGGTGGACACAACCCAGGCTAAACCACCGCCCCGGGGTGGGGGAAAGGAATAAACCATAGGGTATTAAACCACAAAATTACAGATTGCAACAAGAAGGTTTTTATATGTACATCTTTTTAAGAGGCTTAAGAGTTACTTTTATATAAAATGGAGTGAGGGTTTCAAATTGCAGCTTCAGAGTGAGGTTTGGAAGATCCAACGTCCAAGGCAGTACAACAGAGCTGGAGCCAAACTTTGGCATTGGCCAAGCATCACACTGTGAGGTGCTACCATGCTTCTAAGTCTTAGATCTAGTTTAAATCTTCTGTGTATTCCAGTGGGACATACCCCATTATAAAGTTTGACATATAAATATTACACATCATTACTAATGGAATTGTGTTCATCAGCTGAGCTAGATGCCTTGTTACTGTGATTTTTGATTGAGAACAGCATCATGAAACCATTTTTGCTGTAAAACAGGAGTGTTTACTGCACAAAAACCGTAGGCACATCTGAAGGTTACAGGAAGATTATCCCTCCCCAAGGTCCAGGAGGGTGCTTACACAGCCACTCAAATCCATCATTAGTAAGCAGTCGAATGCTGTGGATGCCCCAGGTGTGAATCAAGGACTGTAAAATATGGACATTTTGGGGAACAAGCAAGGCAGGCCTTTTCCTCCAACAACACTCAAAGAAGCCATTATGGCAAGAACTGTCAACACACTTGTCTGTCAGGCACTGGGCAGCAAGACTGTCCTGTGTTTTGAAGACAAATAGAGACAGGTGGGTTTGGGGCACTTCTACATCCTGCTGAATAGATACAATGGTCAACACTAAGGCCTGCACATATTAGAAGTAATTAAAATTATTTGGGACCTACACAGGATCTTCCCCCAGGTTAGATCTGGGCCATGAACTGGACAAGCATACAGAAACTTTGGCTGCTGCTTTGTTGTTTATTCTGTCCAACAGGAGGTAAAAAAATCCTCACAAGAGCCACAAAAAAAAAAAAAAAAANCACAAGATTTAAGGGATCATGCCAGTTCAGATTTAAATCCATTTTGTCTAGATTTAGTTACCCAGTACCTCTAATAATCAAACACCGGTATTTAACATGATGCTAACCTCAAATGAGGTTCAGCATCACTGCTCCCCACCATCACATCAATGATAAAAACAACATACAGGGTGTTGGCAGCTCAGAGCTATTGCTACACGACAGGATCAACAAGCTTGTACATGTTCTACACTAGGTGCAAGTGAGGTCAGGGACAACACAATCACAAAATTAGAAATCTCAAATCAGTCAGTTTGGTTAGTTTAAATGTATTTAAACTCTGTAATAAAGTCATCCAGACTTTTCAAAAATTTCTTTTAAAAATACAATTCAACACCTACTTCACTGGAAATGCAGGGAAAGAGTTGAAAATGCAGGTGAAATCTATTAACATCCAAAATGTATCAGGTGAGAAACTGACAATTATGAATTAAATCCCATGAGAGCACTTACAAAAGGCAAAGCACATCACACTTATTTAACATCTAATCTTAAAAAAGTAGCATCAGAGAAATATTTCAGTAGGGAAATCAAAGAATAATCAGATTGGAATGCATATCCTTTTTATTTTTAGCAAGTAGATGCATTAAAAGAAAATATAATTCAGCTCACATTATTTATATTGTATGCTACAATACCAAAATGATATCACTTAACTGAACCAGTACTAATTCTTTATATCAGCTGCTCCACCAACCTTGGGACAGCAAGTCTTTATCCAAAAGGAACACACACCACTCCACATGCTTGTTCTCTTTTAGCTGGTTCTAAACCAAGCAGCTTTGTACAGCATCAACCTCCTCTATAACATGTTACTCCAAGTCCAAAGAAGAACAGGAGAGGGAAAAGCAACCTAACTGACTTTTTCCTTTCTGTTTAGCATCTTTCTCCTAAATTAACATGTTAGAAAGAAGAAATAACACACTCTTTGTTGCACTGCACTTAGGAGTTATGGCACATCCTCACCATTCTTCTGCAACATTTTCTAAAGGGTATTGCACACCTGCTCACGCAGAAAGCCTGTGTCCAACTCTCATTTTCTAGACTATGGGGCCTTCTACAATACTAACTCTAAGCAGGCAGAGATGACTCTCTCTAAAAGAGTGCATTTACAAAATACTGTAGATTTTTACTGACTAGTCTCATTTGATGTGAGACAGCATCTTCAGAAATATGGGGCAGGAGGGACAACACAGTAGCACATTCACTACTACAGAATTTGAAGTAAAGAATCTCAGAACTGCTATCAAGGCACTTAAAATCCTACATTTTCAGGACTGATTTTGTGTATGGGAAAAGCTCCTCTAATTGGGTAGCAACACAACTGTGCAAAATATAACATTCACAGCATTGGAAAAGGTTTTATGCAACTGTGTTATGGCTATTAACCCTCTCCTCTTTATTTGAGCCCTGAGTGCAATGTTTTAGATCTTCCAAAACAGAATCTCAGCTGGTCTGAATCAGCCAAGTGGTCCCCAACCTTTGCAGAGGAAGGGGAGATGAGTCCAATCACAGACACATAAGGGGAGCTACAGCAAACAGAAGTTCCAACTTCTCAGAAGAAGAATTTCTTCAAAACCATCTGAAATAGCAATAAACATCTTGATTAGTTGTCTATAGCTATGCAACAGATGGGTTGGGCTTTTTAATTTACTTTTTCAAAGTGTTGTTTACATTTTCAAAACATCTTCACTTTTTTCAACTTAAAAGCAGTAACTGCAGGCATTTAAATATAAAAATAATTAAGCTAATGTTTTGGGGGTTTTTACTTCTTTTTTAGTTTCTAGAGCTTTTAAGTTCATTAAACTTCTCTATTCTGTGGCAACTTTATTTTTTCAATACAGACTTAAAATATTTAAGCCTTTTAAAGATCTCCTCTGATAATTTCAAATACTACAACACAGCTAGCAAATTATTTCAAGCACAAACTACTTTAAGAGTTTTTTTGTATTCACAACCGAGGAACATTCAGACTCCATCTGCTCCATCTGTTAATACAGAGCTCTTTAAAGTAGCTCTTTAAAACAAACTTAAGATGAGGGGTAATGTGAGTCTATCTTCTCACAAGCTAAACCTCCCACTTAGATGCCTGAAGCAAGTTCGCTACACCCCAACAAACTGGCTGGAAGTTTTAAGTTTTACTAGTTTTTTTTGCAGATTAAAAAAAGGAGGCAATGGGTTGCTTTTTTCTAGTAATTGGTCCTAAAAGAAAAACATTATCTACTGGTTCACTTTGTGGATATCCATTAAATTATACAAGTACTTTGTTTAAATCAACTTTAATCAGCTACATCAAAGGTACCTGTTCAACTCAAAGAGAATTAATAAAATCTGTTATCCCAAAGGCAAATGTGGTAAAATGAGAGTGGCAAGCAGTGAAAAGGGAAAAAAAAAAGTGGGGGGGGAAGGGCAGGAAGGGAGGGAATCTGTTCTACAGCTACCAATGTTCAAGGAGTTACATTTTCAATTTAACCAACAGACATTCTGAAAACTTCTTGAGTCACGTTCTTCACTTACACCACTGCTCTGCTACCATATTTGATAAAGTTTAATACACTACATTGTCTTGTTTTAGAGGTTTTTACTATGTTAGTTTTAGACAATTTTTCTCCTCCCAATTATCTTATCAGGGATGCCAGGGCTGAAAGTAAATAGAAACTGAAGGTTACTCAAAGTGTTTTTCAAAAAATATAAACTGGCAGATTACTTGTGTAATATTGCATCTTTATTGTTACTAGCTATTCTTAGACTCTTGATTTGCCACAACATATTCACATAGAGCACTGCATCTACCACACATTCCCATACACTCATGAAATTCCTCACTGTACTCCACACTGACTTTCGGACATGGCAGTCTGGAGACAAGTGGCCTTTTACTTGCTTTAAGCTGCTTGAAGGGGAATTTCTGCCTTTGCCACACCTAGACCCCATTCCCTCTCTTCCCAGATAATCCCACGTTTTCTCTAGAGTGCCCTGCACTATGTGTAGCTCTGATCACCTTCAAATATTAAACTAAATAGCACAAGTAACCCCTGACCTGAAAATTGTTTCTTTAACAAATCTGTTAAGCGGTGTGTATGCCAAACCTTAATCAACTTCAAAGACTTTCCAACAACACAAAACACATAGAGAAAGGTGCAGCAATACAGAGTGAGAAGACTTTGGCTCTTCAGTGTCCTAGAATAACTCTACTAGAAAATATCTTAATTTCTTTTATCTTTCAGAATTATTGCAAATTCTAAGAAAACAAGTTAAAATAAAATTAACCCAGAATATGAAAACTACCCTCCAATAGTACTTAGGATTCTTTCAACAAAGTAGCAAAACCTAACTAGGCAAGTGATTTTCTTTTCTTTTCAGTAACTAGAAATCATTGTTCTTCTGTATTATAGTATGCATACATTACCATGCAATATATTTTCAAGGAGCCTCTAGAGTGCCTGTTTGGCAGCATGTAAAAGCTGAACTTCCTTCAGGTAAGTATTGAAAAAATCTTTAGTACTTGCCCAAATACTGATGGAAATTTATTTCACAATGATTAAAAATGGAAAGTTTTTACATTTTCCCTAATACAGAAATAATTTCTAAAGTTAAGATTTCTTATAAATAAAATTAGTAAAATAAATTACATTTTAGATGTTTATAATAAATATAAATGGCTTATATTTCTTAACACAAGGAGAAAGTCTTCAGTATTTGTTCATAAAATTTAAGAGACACAGGCCTTGGACATATGGCTTCATTAACATCTTAGAGTTTCCCCTCAGTCATATCCATCAACCCAAATAGCACCTCTACACAAAAGAGGCATCCAAATGATTTCAATGAAGTGCAGTATACTCCATTAGAGAGAACATGTTTTAATTAACAGTTCTAATACCAGTTACAGTGTACAGTACTTTTACCAATTTACTGTGTTGTAATTATACAAGATTAAGACAAAGAGATCAAATCATACAGCCCCCATAGTACAGACACCAGTAAAGTTTTACCTGAAGAACAACAGGAAAATTTGGCTTATAATATGTAATTCAACATGTTTATTCAAAAGTGGGCAACATATTCCAACAAGAAGTCAGACTTCTGACAGCACAAAACTGCAGTCCAATTTAAGTACCATTTTGAAGTTAAGAACACTTTAAGGAGTTAGACACCCATTGAAACAAACTGATCTGCAAGCAAGGTATTTTCTTATCAATGCTTTCACAGGTTTGATAGACATCATCTCCTCTGGTGAAAAGCCTAATATTACAAAAAATAAATATTATTGGATGGTTTCAAATTGTAGTTTATAAGGATAGGACATTCATATTTAGAACACTGACAGGCCAACTTCTCCATTTCAATAGAATACTATGAAAACTCCCCCATCAGACTGAGCTATTATTCAGCCTCTAGTACATGCATTACAACAACAATCCCAGCATCAAATCACTTCAGGTGGTGAAGAAGTTCAACTAAAAGATCATACCAGCTTTCAAACCAGCTGGGAAGCAATAAAAAACAGGAGCTCAACATACACAGTGTAATATGGGAGGACACACAGACTTGAAGTTTCCTCTAGCTTCTGGGCTCTTTAAGAACTGCCAACTACAATACAAACATAGACTCCTGAAGGAAAAAAATGAGGACAATTCTTCCTAGTATACAGAAATTCAAAGTTAGTCAAAACATTTACTTATATTGACTTTGGTAACACAGCTCTTTGTAGATAAATCAAGCAGCAAAACAACAATATGAAAGAGAATCTTGTTATGATAGCTGAATGTTTGAACAAAGTTAACACATAAAAAACATTTCTAGAAAAACATCTGAAAGCATCATGACAGTGACAGTTGAAGCCGATTTGGATTAGTGTCTAAGTACTAAAATGTGACCACAAACTGTAAACACAGTTCACCAAGTAGAAGAAAGTGTTATGAAGCTAACACAAAAGGAAGCCAGGGCAGATCTCATTTTAACATCTCAGAAATACTTTTTTAAACCAGTTCTTGCAGAAGGAAAAATATGTGAAATGAGCACACAGTCAATTAGAAGTTAAGACAGATGAACAGAGTCATCAACAAATCTACAAATAGAACATGAAAATAATGAAGGAAAAATTAGGAGCTCGTGCAAGAACTTTGGAAACACACCAATACTCAGGGAATTATTTAGACAATAGGGGAATGAAAATAAATCTAAAAACCGGGAAAAATAACATATAGTTTGCTTACCAAGACTGCAATTCAGTAGAATTGCAAAATCAGCTAACGCAATTTGGGAATGACTCCAAGCTAGGACATAATGTTTTCTCAAGAGAACTTTGGCACAACTACAGTAAGAATATTATGGTTTCTTCTGTGAACTAAATTAACTGAAAGACAAATTGGCAGATCTATAGAAGAGAGTGACTGAGAGAAATCACTAATTAAACTTCAAAGTTAATAAAAATGCCCTCTTAACTACACAGATGGAACATCTAAAACTGTT
>VYZR01035687.1:1222-14508 GCA_013400675.1 Oxylabes madagascariensis
AAGAAATGATAAAATATTGGTTAGACAGAGGAGCAGACATGCAGGGGTGGGGCAATAACAACAGATTATTTCAGTGTATTTCAATGTCTTAAAGCAAAAAGATTGGAGCGCGTTTTCTAAAACTACTTGGAAAGAGTTGCACAGATAGCAGCAGAAGAGACAGATAAAGGAACTTGAAAGATGGGTAGACATTGACTAGACTGTGTTTGGGATTGCTTTNTGGTCCTACGTGATTCACTTACTTATCCCCACCCTTAGAAAAAATATATTTTGGATGCCTCTCTGTTAACCTGACTTTAATCTTCATGAAAACATGTCTGATAGCTTTGGAGACAATATTGGTATGTTCTGTACAGAAATTTTACAAGCTGCTTTTTTACTTTTTTTTTCCTTTGGCATCAACTTGAAAGAATTGTTGGAAGATGATGCCTGCTGGAAACATTTATCCATTTCATTTTAAGAATGTGAGTAATTGTGCAGTGTATGTCATGCATATGAAATGTTTCACTATGAAAACAAATTTTACTCATTATTGCTTCTTATGACATTCCAATATGCTCTCTTAGAATATGCTCTACTCTCTGCCATCTGCCCATTTCTGGAATTAGGATGCAGAACTAATCCAATATTTTGTACAAATCTCAATGGTTTTAAGATTAGGCTTTGCAAGAATGCATTCCACTGGCTCTCCAGCCTGGAACCAATAACAAAATAACTATGTGATGGCAGGAAAGGACACAGCCTGCTGGAAGTTTTGCATCGCGTGATCAAGTGATAGAGAACTGTTGTTAAATCTGTTCCCTGGCAGACAGGTTGTCAGTGTGGCTGAGTTTTAGTAGAACATCCTTTTTCATTGAAATCCTACACTATTTTAGTTCTTGTAAAAGTCTTTTTCTGAGCATGAACAAGTAGGCCTAGTAAAGCTGAGACTCTGCACAAAGTTGTAGTTCAAAGACTATATGATGTAATAGTTCAGAGGTCCCAAACACAGAGTGACAGAAAGCACCATTGCAGGTGCTGTGTCATGCAGGAATCATAGAAATAATGCTGTGGAGACTCCTATGTAAGCCAAAGATCCAGTCCAGCCTCCTGCTTAGGTCAGAACTATTGCCAACACTGAATATTAATTCTGTGCATCTGCCTGGATCTCTGTGGATGGAGAATCCACTGGAGGGCAACTAACAAAGCAGCAGTGAGAAAAACTGCTGGACATTAGGAAAAGCACATAACCAACCCAACCTGGGGTTAAACTAGTTAAAAAAAGTGGGTGAAACTTACAGACAAAAGATGTGAAAGGAGTCATTACTTGAATGATGCAGAGTGGAGTTGCTAACAAAAGACAAAGTGAAAAACAAGGCTATAAAAGAAGCAAAGGTAGGACCGCAGGTGACTGCTTGAAGCAGGATGGGTTGTTTACTTGGGAGTAAGAGAAAATAACTTATGCAAAGCAAATCAGCAGATGAGGGCTGATTTGACAGGAACATCCCTGTCATTTGAATCTGTGAATGAACACCGCAGTCTGGAGCAGGACCGTCAGCCAAGTTGTCCTGACCTGCATGGTGCATCTGCCCTGCTGGAGCAATCCACAGACCTGGGGTGATGACCAAGGCATGTGGTTTGGGATAGACCCGTGGAGCTGTTCGGAGAGGAGGAATGTGAGACATAGAGCCACAGTGTGGAGAAGAGGCTTTCAACAGTGTTACTATGAGGGGAAACATGTGAAGGGATTTTTCCTGGGTTGTGACAAATGCAATTTCTGCCATAAAAAATATGGTGTTTTGATATGGCTGCAGTTTTGGGAAAGGAGGAAAGTACCTCACTCCGCCCTCTTTCTCACCCCAGTCCCTAACAGTCTGTGACCAAAATGAATTGAAATGTGTGAGTCCTTGAGGAAAGCAGCAAAAAATAGGAAGCTCAATTATGAGCTTTTAATGAAGCTTCTGTACCTTATAATCCTATGAAAGCAGTGGAAAGTACAGTGGGTCACAAGGTACTGGAGTATGTGTTGTGGTTCCCTGTGTGCAGCACACAAGGCTTTGGAAGGGCTGGGATGCTTCTGCCAGGCCTTTGGGATGGACAGACATAGCAGTCTTGCTTTATGTTCCCTGAAACAACTTCTGGCAAGGCTGCTGAGATGTCAGCAGGCAAGGCATAAGGACTGCCAGGGTACAGCCCAGAACACCATAGTCTGGATAACTGAGTGCTGGAATAGGAGAGACCTGTAGGAACACATGCCAGCTGAACATCCACAAGACTGGCCTTGCTGATATACATCCAACAATGAAGAGGTAACTGATTTTGGAGCCCCATGCCCAGTTTATGCAGCTTGATGTAAGAAAATAACTTAAGAAACCAGTCCATCACATGCCTTTTCTGAGAAGGACGAGGTGCAGGATGAATTTCAAGCATGAGACTCTCTCAGTTAATATATTATGTGATTATACTAGAGTAAAATTAGGCGTCTAAAAGCTGGATGTGAAATCGGTAAGCAAAACAGATTTGTCAGCTATCACAACTAGATCTCGAAAGCATGAAAAACATAAGTAAATGATATAATAAATCAACCAGATTCAGAGTCATCAGGTTTCAAATTCCACTCCCAAACCCCACCAGACATCAGCTGTGTGCAAAAAAACTGAACTGCAGCTAATGGCAGGTCTTGCTTTAGCTTCAATAGGAGCCGTACATAATGGTATGAATGTGCAATCCTGGCTCTGTGCCTGCTCATTTCAACAAGACTTTGGTGAATGTTGATTTTGGAAAGTAACTTGAATTGAAGTTAAAGGTCTGATGTCCCTCTCTCCATCCAAGTTCAGATGAATTAATATAGCTGTCAGTGCAGATGGTTGTTGCTTGGGATTGTTGCTTAGAATCACAGAGTCACAGAATCGTTTACATTGGAAAAGAACTTTAGATCATGAAGTGCAACCATTAGCCCAGCACTGCCAACTCCTCCACTTAGCTATGTCCCTAAGTGCCACTTCTACACAACTTCTAAATTCCTCCAGAGACAGTGACTCTGCCACTTCCCTGGGCAGCCTGTTCTAGTGCTTGACAAGCATATCAGAGAAAAACCTTTTCCTAATATCTGATCTAAACAACCCCTGACAGAAATTGAGGCCATTTCCTTTTGTTCTTTTGCTTGTTTACCTGGGAGAAGAGACTGACCTGTCTACACCTTCCTTTCAGGCCATGAGAGTGATAAGGTCCTGCCTAAGCCTCCTTTTGTCCAGGATAAACACCCCCAGCTCCCCCAGCTGCTCCAGACAGGTCTTGTACTCAAGACCCTTCTCCAGCTCTGTTGCCCTTCTCTGGACTCACTCCAGCACCTCAATGTCTTTCTTGTAGCGAGGGGCTCAGAACTGAACCCAGGATTTGAGGTATGGCCCCAACAGTGCCCAGTACAGAGGGGCAGTCACTGCCCTGGTCCTGCTGGCCACACCATTGCTGATACATTCAGGATGTCCTTGGCCTTCTTGGCCACCTAGGCACACTCCAGTTCATGTTCAGCCACTGGAAACCAGCACCCACAGGTCCTTTCCCACCCAGCAGCTTTCCAGCCACTCTGTCCCAGCCTGGAGCAGCAGGGGTTGTGACCCAGGGACAGGACCCAGCACTTGGCCTGGTTGAGCCTCACAAAACAGACCTCAGTCCGTGGATCCAGCCTGTCCTGATCCCTCTGCAGAGCCTTCCTGCCCTCCAGCAGATCAGCACTCCCACCCAGCTTGGTGCCATCTGCAAAATGAATGAGCGTGCTCTCAATCCTCTGATCCAGATCATCAATAAAGACATCACACAAGGACTGACCCTAATACTTAAAACAGGGGGACACCACCAGTGACTGACTGCCAACTGGATTTAACTTCATCCACCACCACTTTCTGGGCCACCAGCCAATTTTTTGCCTACTGAAGAGTACTGACATCCACACCATGGAAAGCCATTTTCTCCAGGAGATGCTGTGGGACATGGTGTCAAACACACTGACGCAAAGGAGACAAAGTATCTCAGCCTTTCTTACTCTTTGTCGGCATGCCCAGTAATGGATATAAATTCTCATTAGCTCTCCTTTTGTTTCTGTTTGTATTTATAGAAACATTTTATTGTTTTTTACACCCGAAACCAGATAAAATTGTAGTTGGGTTCTGGCTCTTCTAATTTGCTCCCTGCATAATTTCACAATATCTTTTTAGTCCTCCTGAGCCACCTGCCCCTTCTGCTAGTAATGAACTCTCCCTTTTCCCTGGCTGTCAGCCAAAACTCTCTGTTCAGCGAGGCCAATCTTCTCCCCTGCTGGCTCAACTTTCGGCACATGGGGACATGGTTTCTGTGCCTTTAGGGTTTCTTCCTTGCAAGATATCCAACCTTCCTGAGATTCCAGCCCCCTATTTTTTGCCCACACTGCATGCATTGGTGTAAATGCATTCAATTAGGGTATTGATCCCACAGCCTTTTTGTGGGAAGAAGCTCTAATTCCTGTGGGGCCATTCACAGGTGCTTCTGTGGTTTCTAATACATCAATAACCCTTGGGTCTTTGCTGCTATGTGGCTTTCCATTCCCTACCCTCACTGAGAGAGCAGATCATTGGATCTCACTCGTATCCCTCAAAGATGAAATCACCTTTTCTGGATAATAGTTGTCACAAGGTATATGTGTTTTACTCTGTTCTTGTGGCATGTTTTAATGGTTGTTAGGTTTCTTCCTTTGTTACTTCTTTGCCAAGAGCCCACTTAGTGTCCAACACTTACAAGTGGCTTTAAAGGCTTATGAAAAGGATCATAAACATGATTTCTACTCATAGAATCACGTCTTGTTAGAAAGAAAACAAAAAAGCTTTCATATAAAAGAAATTTCATATTTCTTCCTATGTCCCATGCCCAATTGGCCCTGGAAGTGTAACTCTGCACTCTTCCACGTGTTGCCTATGTGTTGGTAAATTCTTTTGTAAATCTTTATTTTCTTAACAAAGTTACTCATGGGCTTTGCACCCTGTCTTCATCCAAAAACAGCATGAACCTTTCCTTACCTTAATATTTCCTTATCTTCTAGACTTGATAATGGTAGACCTGGGTTTGTACTTAGTAAGGAAAGGAAACAAATACCTTTAATCTGTGCTGGTCAAAATTTAAAAGAATTAAGTTAACCATATTGAAGTCCTTACCCATGCCTGTCTAATTTTCTCATGTACTGATGGGGTGCTGTGTATGCACAGACTGTGCTGTGTTTAATATATACTAACTTTTTTCTTCTCCATGGAACTGCTGTTTTTTTTTCATGCAAGAAAAGCAGAGAGGAAGTCCCCAATCTTTATAGGTGTAGTATTAAATTTGTAACCCATCCTGATGATGTAAAGTGCCTACTGAAGATAAAGTTTTTTATTTTTTTTTCCCCAAATACTGCAGTTCTGCTCAGGTGATTTTTTTCAAATGCTCGGATTGCTTTATTAGCTTCCTGCCTGGTAGTGAGGGGCTCCACATCATAGATTGTCCTCAGCCTTCTTGGCACCAAATGGCTTGCTGAACCTTTCTCAGGTGGTTCCATTGCTCAGATGCCAGCCCTTCGAGTCTTGCTTTCATGGCCTCAGAGGTGTGTCACACTCCTCTGCTGCATGTTTAACCTCATCCTTGATCATCCACTTCAATTTACTGCTAGTTTTCTACTTGTTGCAGGCACCACAACTGAGGCATGATTTAAATTTGAAAGCACCTCCAAAGGCTTTAATCCAACCCCCATTCTGAGCCAATCTAATTAGATCAGGTTGTTAGGGATATGAGTAGTCAAGTCTTGGAGGGTGGAAAGGACATCTTCCTCAGCTGGAAGATGAAGTCGTCAAACCAAGCAACCAAGAACAAGAACCTTGAGCAGAAGCTGCTGAGAAACTGCAGCCAGGCATAGATGGGAAAACCAGCATGGCCTCAAGGGCCAAGGGGACAAACATCACTCATATGCAGGCACCCCAGGTACTGTAGCACAGGGTAACATGTAGAAAGTCAGGTGTTTCTTACCTGGACATTTACTGAGTGCTGAGCCTGGTTTTACATGGACGTATCTGAGGAAGAATAGGATGCACAAGAAAGTGTCAAGGGCCAGAATGGGATGGTAAAAGACAGTGAATTCCACTTTGGCAGCAGGAAGAAAACTCACTCCAGTTCTTCTAATGCAAGAGGCAGATTTGTCTTTAATGGAAGTGGGAAAACGGGAAGCAGACCAGGAAAAAGGAGTTTGTCTGTGACTGAGTCACTGCTTGGAAATGGCCTTGGTGGAGCACATTGTGGCAATTCCATGGCTCTGAAGGTACAAGTGACTCTACAGCAGTGGTGGCTTTGCCATCAGGTGGACAGATGTGATGTCACAGGGCTGCTGTGCCTGCAGAAGGCAGGGGTGCAGCAAGTCTTCCTGTGTCCCCAGCAGCAGGTCACTCCTCGAGCAAGGTACACAGCTGTGCAAAACTCAGACCTTGCCATCAGGAGCTCCCCAAAGGTGGCCTTCATGGGGTTGGTCAGAGGCCTCTCAGTTCTGTGAGTGCTGTGCCATGCATGCTCAGGATCAGACAGGCTGGACCCCCCCTTGGCATCTGGGAATAAAGCCAATGGAAGGGCTGATATTTGAGGATGGGGCCCCACTGTGTCTTTTTGTGTCAGGAACCCAATCATAAATACATGTAACTGCACTTTTAAAAGTTTAGTCCTGAAATACAGAAGCTCCTGGGAGGTCCTGATGGTGCTGGAAACACATCCAAAGCCTTGCATATACATATTCCTCTTTTTCAATTCTATTCTCCAAAGTTAGGTTATTTTTATTTTTTTTAATTTGCATTATTGTGAGTGCCAGCACAGGTTCTTCTTAGGGAGCACGTAAACTATGTCCTTTCTGGCTCCAGGGAGTTAAAATCTGCCCTGGTTTTTCCTGCTCTACCTCCTGCAAGCTTTTGAATACTGAGATCCCAAAGTATTACTGTGTGTGTCAGTGTCCCAGTATCACTCCTCAGGTTATTGCAGGTGAAAAGCATGGATTAAAGACAAACAGAACTGGACTTCAGTCTGCATGGTGAAGATGATGGTGAAGTGATACTCTGAAGAGACTCATTGTATGAGTTTTTTTCTGCAGTGCTTAACCACTCTCCTATGTAGGCTGCAGCTGCACAGAGCTGTTCTGCCCTGAGGTCCTGCATTAGAGGGAGTATCGCTGAGCCTCCAGGAAAGAAAACCAGCTTGAAATCCTGTGGATCATAACATTCTCCCTCTGCTGCAATAAGACTTAAGTCCCTTCACATTCCGAATGCCTCTTATCTGTATCTCAAGTCTGCAAGGTCAGAACCAGTATTTCTTTCTTGTACCGACCTCTGTGAAAACATTTGGATGAATGTTATTAATCTCCTTGGTGCCCTGCATGCCTAGGAGATGTCAACAAAACAGCACGCAAGCAGTGCTTGGAATGAACATAATGAGGCACGTTTGATCCAAATAACAACGGAAACCTGTCACACCTAAATAAACAGGGGAACATGCCAATGAACACAGCAGTTTGCAGGGTGATGGGGTAAGAGCAAGCCATTGCTGACTGGATAGTCAGGCTGAAGGCTCTTCCACACAAAAATGACATGGTTTGTTCTGCTGCGTGCAGCCACCAGACTCTGATTTTATTCAGAGAACCATGGAAGAGCTGTGGTATTGGTCCTCTCATCCCCTCTAGGCACTGCACAAACAGTGGCCTCTGCCCTCTCTTCTGTGAGATACTGGGCCATTTCCTGTTCTGCAGGTGTGGCAAGGAAGCACGATAAGGCTGGCTGCTCTGTGTACAGAGTAAAAAACCCTAAAAGAATCCCAACAGCTCCAAGGTGGGCATAGGGTAAAGTATCCAGGACAAGCAGTGGGAAGTCAGCAGCTGTGCCACAGCAGGCCACAGGCTATGGAATCTTAGGCATGTGTTTCTTGTAACTTTCCCTGTGCTGAGGTGGAGACCTTCCAGACAGAAAGCACCAGAGGAAATGTGACCTGAGGTGATCAGGACATTAGAGGTGTCTGCAATTCAGCTGAGGAGCTGACTTCTAGTTTTGTCAGGACTTACCTGAGAGGTTTTGGAGATAAGATGCCAACTTGAATTGAATTGGAATAGGAGACATGGGTAAAGATAAGGGCAGGGTTTAGGTGCCCTGTTACACACAACTAACAGAGAGGAGCAGCAGGGGAAATCATGCCTGCTAGTCCCCAGTATATCTGGTTCCTTGACACAGCAAGGCAAAGCCTGGTTTTACTCTGGTGGCAGAGCAGCACTCTGCATTGCTGCCAGGCCATGTGCAGAACATAGATGTGTGACTAAAAGATCCACATGCATTTTCCTATTTCCAG
Source organism: Oxylabes madagascariensis (assembly GCA_013400675.1). Classification (NCBI taxonomy): domain Eukaryota; kingdom Metazoa; phylum Chordata; class Aves; order Passeriformes; family Timaliidae; genus Oxylabes; species Oxylabes madagascariensis. The sequence continues at coordinate 9,572 of VYZR01035687.1, forward strand.
GCAGCTGCTCTAGAGAAGATGAGGGTCTACGATAAACTGTCCAAGTAAGAGCTTTGTATCACCCTTTCTATCTCATCATGTAAATCCTGCCTGCTTGTGTCTAGATGGCTCTGTAAGCTGTTATCTCAAAGCCACAGGGGGATCCAAAGGAGATGATGGCAGTCAGCCTTGTGAGGGTGCCTTGGATGCCCAGCAATTCCATGTTGGGTGTATAAATGAAAGAGCCAACTATTGTGAGAAAGCACTGGGAAAGCAATAAGGTGGGATTCACCGCTAAAGGCGTATCTTATATCAATCAATTAAAAAGCTGTCTCTTTAAATTTGGAAGTGCAGTGTGTTTGCTGTCACCTCAAAAGCAGCTCTTGTCTGCAGCTGTACATTGAGTTAAGGACTTCATCTGTAATAACTCAATCTTATGTCCCTGGTCAATCAGATACAGCACCTGCATTTTAAACATGTATTTCCTGTTGTGAATTTTTGCTTCCAGCCTTATTGTCCCTCAGTTATCTCTTCTGGACTATGTTTGATAGCTGCTTTTTCCAAATACTTGGATAGGCTTTTACATCCTTTTGTATCTGAACAGAGACTTGCCAAGTCCAAACAGCAAACCTGGAAACCTTGCTTTTACATTTGTTCTGTTTAGTTACACTAATCAAGAAACCAGGACATCCCAGTGGTTCTGTACTGCCCTTTGGTACTCTTATTTCATCTCCACATCCTCTCTGTTAATCTACATAATTTAAGGGACATTGACTTTTGCCACTCTTGAAAGGCTTCAGGCAACCTTACTTGTGTGACAGCTGCACATCTCCAGGCAGGCATTTAAACCAGATTCCCCGAAAAGTCTTCAGAAATTTTCAGCTTTGAAGAGCCAAGGCAACACAGCTAGAAGGGATATGCTTTTAAAAAAAAATCCCATCTGCAAGGCATAAGCCCTTAGCGAGGTTTATAAGCATTCTGTCACAAGTTAAATCAAAGTAATCCTTTCATTTCCCACTACATTAATGCTACTGGGAAAATGAGTTTGTTTACCTAGTTCTCAACAACTTTTACAGGGACCATGAAATCAGTAATTTATTCAATTTTTTGTGCTTTTTCAACACCTTCCTTTCCAGAATCACAATGTGTCCCCTGGCTGGATTCAGAAAACATCCTGTATTACTTGCATTAAATTAAATTACTTGCTCACCGTGTGCAAATAGGAAGGCAGACCCTGTCACTGTATTCCTGTGCTCTTCTGACATTGCATTCAACAACTTTCAAGAATTTCCAAGCTTTCCATAGCCAATTAATTTGGAATCTGGTTATATACATCTTTAATTAGTTAATAAGCATTTAATATTAAGTTTTCCTTGATTATTTTTGCAATTTAGAAAGAGCCCTGTTTTCCCTGCTGCCTATAACTGCATAAAATCAATGTTCCAGAATTCAAACTCTCAGCACCTTGACTTGTGGTTTCACATTTCTCCCTGCCCATTGCCCTCTGGAGCTGTGGTCACTCTCCCACTGTGTAAGCAGCAGAGAACATAGCCTGACGCCCTTTTCCATTTGCTGCCATTTTTCTAGGGCTCTTTCTGCCCACATGAGGCTCCCGCCTGCCTCATTCCCAGCTGTGTGCTGCTCTGCCGGAGTTAATGATCCCGTTGAGCTTTAGACCGCGGGAGTCAGGATTTCCTGGTGCTGGCCGTGGACACAGATTCCTGACGCTGCGGCACTCTAGTGTGAGAATAGGGGAAATCGATGACTTCTGAGGGATAAGTTATTGCTTTTTGTTTACTTTGGCCTTTGTTTGTAAGCCACGCAATGCGCTCTGCGTTTCTTTAACTCTCCCATCACAGGCTTTCCGGGCGACGGGAAAGGTGCTCACGTCTCCCCAAGTGCCTGTTTGTCATTCCTGATGTGATGTCGCTCCAGTGCTGAGGCCGGCCTGCCTGCAGGCCAAGGACTCTGCCAGGAGCCCCTCAGGCCTGAATTTGGGCACGCACATGGGACCAAGCCTTTCCAGCCTGGTGCTCAGTGTGTCTCCCTGGTACCTCAAAGCAGGAGAAATCCCCTCCGAAGGGGACCAAGGCTGTGTGGTCCTGCACTCTCTTCGCTGCCCCCTGAGCCCCAGAGCAACTGAAATCCCACATGAATCATTCTCTTCAGCCCCTACCCCTCCTCTCTCTGCAAATCTCTTATCTTTATAAACACTTCCTGGACTGCCTGAGTTCTCATACTGCTCCAGAGCTCGAACACAATTCGACCAAACAGATTACTGAACTGGGAGATTTATGCGATTTGCGAGTGGGACTCGCAAGGTTGTTTTTGTTCCAATTAAACAATGGGAATAAGGAAAAACAAATGTTGCTGTTAAAATAATTGCAGAATCCATGTGATGTGGGCAACAAAAATGAAGTTCACTTCTACTTTGCATATATGTGAGCACTCCTGTATATAGACGAATTACCAATGAAACTAAACTAGATCTATCACCTAATTATCCAATACCTGGGGTTACACTACTTGCTTAGACCTTAATCTATGTTCTAAACCCTGATTTCTGAAAGAGAACCCAAACACAATGAATATTTTTGGGTTTAAGTTTCATTCTAGTGCTCAAAAGCTCACAGAACCATCCTAGGTTCGGGCAAAATAAAATTCAAGGCCGTCTTGTGCTGTACTGCAATAAGGACTTTCACTTACAATTAAATGGAAGTTGGGCCAAACTTTGAACATTCACTTAATACTTACATTTTCCTTCATTTTTTTTCCCTTGCCTGTGTGTGGCTGTGAGAGCCTGCTTGTGCTATTGCTTTTTTCCAGCTGTTTTGCAGATACCTTCTGATGTCTTCTGGCTGACTGGGTGCAGACAGCTCCAGCTGGGGCATGCTGTGCTAGGCCACTTGTAGACAGATTTTGAATTTTTTCAGGTTTTGTTTAGCTTGCCCCTAATGAAGTTTGTTTATTTGGGCACAGATACCTGCCTTTTCAGGCAGAGCAATAAAAGACAGCAAAGGGGTCTCTGAGACCACTCACGGGGCCATGCCTGGCTGGAACTTACCTGTCGTATACAGGAGATAATGTAACAGCATAGAAAAATATATCTGCAAAAAAATTCTCATCTGACCTGATGACTTACGCAACAAACCAGAACATTTGTCTGTACAAAGAGTAAGTTTTTACATATCTAAGGATTGTTTTTATGAAGAATGCTACTACATGTATTCTCAGAGGAGCTTTTTACAATACTTTATAATTTACAACAGGAGTCAAATTACTTGTCCAGTTTTGCAATTATTTGAGAAAATAGGTATTCAAACTTTTGTCTGTAATTCTTGAAGGGATAAGGACTTAGCAAATTATTTTTTATTGTCTTCTTTTGCAGTAGGATTGGAAACAACATTAAGACTAAGATTCATCCTACCTAGCCACAGGATTCTGAGGGAATGGTCTTTGCATGATGAATGAAGAAAGATGAGTTTCAACAGAGCCTTTCACTGAGGTTCTTCTGTGCAGGGAGTCTGAATCACTCCCAATCTAAAAGGGATGAAATTGATCCTTTAGTGTGACTTGTGTGTTTATCAAAGCAGCTGTCCTGGGTGAGACCAAAGTCTCTTCCAGCTCAGTATCCTGTCTCCAGCAGAGGCCGTGATAAACAGTGAGAAGCAAAGCCAGGAAAAGCAAATGGGATGCTTCCCTGGAGCATCCTCCCAACCTCTGCCTTCAGCTTGGGAATTTCCTCAGCTGCTTGGGTTTTTCTTGCATTTAGTAACCCTCAATGGATTTCTCTCCTAAGTACTAGCGTGATCTCCCCTTAAGCTGAGCTATATTTCACAACTGACACAGAATCTGCTGGTGGGGACACCAAGGGCTACCTCCATGTGGATGTTTCAAATCCTACTGACAGGAGATTCTTTGAAGTCTTTGATGACCCAAAGAGATGTTTGTGACAGCCAGTACCTCTCAGTTCCTTTCATCCCAGAAAGAAGCTGGAAAGGTGTCAAGTCACACATGTTGCCCACACCCTTTGCACACGCAGGGGCTCTGGGGTTTGTGCTGCCCAGGCTCCTGGCCAGCACTCACTTGATGCAAATGGGCACTTTCCCAGGATACTGAGAAAATGATCACTGTGAAAGAGCAGTGGGAATCCTGACTGAGGTCTCCACTGCTTTGCCCATCAGCTCCAGTCACACACAGACCACTGCTGCCATTCTGAGCTGTGTTGTGGAAATACCAGTGCCTTGCACTTTGCTCATCGTCACCATAAACCACTAACTTGCCTTTGTAGCTTGGCCTCTGCTCTGCTTCATCACTGTGGACCTGGCTGACAATCATGAAGTCATAGAATGGTTTGGGTTGGAAGGAGACCTTAAAGATCATGTTGTTCCAACCCCTCTGCCATGGGCAGGGACACCTCCCACCAGACCAGGTTGCTCAGAGCCCCATCCAACCTGGGCTTGAACACTGCCAGTGATGGGGCATCCACAACTTCTCTGGGCCTCCTGTTCCAGTGCCTCAACACGGTCAGAGTAAGGAACTTCTCCTAGAGTTCTAATCTAAGACTACTCTATTTCAGTTTAAAGCCATTCCCCCTTGTGTTATCACAATGCCCTAGTGAAAAGGGCTGTGGCTGACCCTGTCTGAGCATCCATGGACTTGAGGAATGGGGCTTTTGGTGTCACCTCCCTCATGGCCTTGCTCTGGCTTGCTGTCCCCTGCAGAGCAGTTGGCTCCTGTGATTTCCTGACATGCCTTGTGGTCTCCCCAGTGCATTACTTAGTTGTCACATCATTCTGGATTGACAAACAAATCTAGGTATATTGCAGCAACATCCTCCCATCCCCAGCTCTACTGCAGCCACAACACCTGCACATCAGTGACTGGTCAAGCTGACAGTTTCAGTCCTTGGCCAGACTCTTTTCTTCATCCACTGCACCCTCTGTGTGAATGGCACA
>VYZR01035692.1:0-15538 GCA_013400675.1 Oxylabes madagascariensis
TGTTTTGATGTTCAACAATGACATTATGTCTTAATTAGCAGCATAGTCTGGGTTGAAAATCAGTGTAGGACCTAACAGACTCGTGTTTCTTGTGCTGTTGGTACATAAAGATATACCAAAATACTTACGATGTGCTAATAACACTTAATTTGTGTCAAATGTGTAGCTTTGGTTCGCTTCAGTAAATCATTTTTTCAATATTCATTTCTTTTTGGTCCTGAAAAGTTTCATGAGAACAACAATCAAATAAGAATATAGATAGAAAACATTAAGTGAATTCTTGGTTTTTGAATGAAATCCCAAACCAGCACCTGCCTTGAGAAGAGATGATGTATGTAAACAAATGTGAACAGAGGAACTAGGTGTGTAAAAGTTCATAGTCATTGATTTAAAAAAAATAAATAAATAAAAAGGAAAAGACAGGTTCCCTAGAAGAAAAAATAATAGCATGTTCGTGCCAAATTAGTGAGAAATTTTCAGTTATTTTAAAGGAAAATTGCCAAAAGGGGTTGCAATCTTTGAAGCCCCTTCCAACCCAAACCATTCTGTGATTTTATAAAATGTCCTGGTTGGTTCTGGTTATCAAAATTATTTCTGCCCTTTGGCTACACACAAGTCTGAATTATCTGGTAACTGATTCATATTTTGTGTCCATGTATTCATTAAAGCAGCTTCTCACATTCAGACTGTTCAGATGTATATTTTATAGTTTAGCAGACCTCTCTTGCCTGAAATTACCTTTTTAAGTTTATCATATGCTTACCCTAATGACTCTGCCTTGATCATATGAATTTCTGTGTGGCTGAATTTCTCTTGGCATTCTGTATTCTTGAAGAGATGGAAAATTCTCTCTTTCCCTCAATAGTTTGCTGCTGTTATTCTATCACAGTCACTGCTAAAGTCAATTGGTTTTAACAGTTTTTATTTGCCAGTCTTCACTTTTCATGTTGTACTGTTCTTTGCTTAGTAGTAGAGCTCTTTTTAACTGATATTTTCTCCTCATAAATGTGCTTATACACATTTTTAATGGCTTTCAATCTTCCTTTTGAAAAGCTGAATAGATTGAACTCTTTCAATCTTTCACTACAAGAATTTTTCTGCAACACTTACCTAACAGGTCTCTCTCTGAGCCTGCTGCACTCTCTGAGCATGACTTCAAACATGTGAACACCCAATCCATGAGAAATATTCCTTGGCAGAGGAGTAAAAATATTTGTTTTATTTAGGTTTTAACTGTGAATTGCTCAATCAGTGTGACATTAACATAAGACCAGGCAAGTCTGCCTTTCCCAGGCTGTTCTCTTTCTGTTTGTATGTCTTGTATTTCCTGCCCATGGATGCTCAGCTCTATTAAAATACTTCTTTGTATGAATTGGGCTGTTTTGTCTGACATCAGGATTAACCAGTAAAAAAGACTGTTTTCCATTTTTTGTGTACCCTACTGTTTCTGTCAGTGGTGGCTTAGATGTTTCCAGATGGTAGTAATTAGAATAAAGTCGTAAAAAATAAAGCCAACCCACCTCTTCACTTCTTCTCTTAGCACAGAGATTGGAGGAAATAATGCCTGCACGAACATAAGGTATTTGGAGATCTTTTTGGAAGAAACTGTATTCTTCCGTCTTCTAGATCTGGAGGATGAAAAACCTGCTAAAAAGTCTAGTCAGGGCTTACCTTCTCAGGCAGGTTCTCAAAACCCAGCAGAAAACAGAAAGAAGCAGTATCCTGCTTTCAGGAACTGCCAAACACAGGTAGAGAATTTCATCCCCAGCTGCTGCTTTTAGCTCTACCAAACCACCATTTCTTCATGAGACCAGCTTTCTCAAGGCATTCCTATCAATCTTTCCAAGTGAAATACACATCTGGATTTCCCGTCATACTCTTCTCTGTAATGTTGCATTTTTCTCCTACTGAATAAACTTTTATGCACAATGTCTTAATTTTGCCTTGGGCAATTCATTCTCTGATATGCAAATATTGTCCATAATGCAGAACTTGGGACTTGTGGATTGTGTGGGGGTTTTTTTCTTGATTCATTCAAAGATAACAGCAGCTTTTATTTTGAAAACCCTTTGCAGAATAAATCTTTGTGGGACAATCCTGTCCCTGGGGTTGAATCCAATCCTGTCCCAGTTGAGTTATGCATCAAGAAGTGCAATAAGTGCTGAAATCCGAGAAAATCTGTGATTAGGTGGGATTTCTCCAGTGGTGCTCTGTTGATGTTTCAGCCTCCTTCACTCTGTGTCCCTAAAGAGACAATTATTGATCTGCTGAAAGCTCAACCCTATGGATCATCTTCTCATGCTCTGCTGGCCAGGTAGGGGTTTTGGGGACAGACAAAGGTGAAACAGCAAAGCTGCCATTACTGTAGAGAGAGCCCTTTGTAGCTACAGGAGAAAAGAAAAAAACAGCTTCACTGTTAATTAACTTTTTGCTGAAAAATTAAGCCTTCAGAATTGGGAATAGGTTCTGATTCTTTATGCAGTGAATCAAAATAATATTCTGTATTTAGGAGGAGATGACAAGGTTAGTCATCTGTGTACACAGTGCTGTTGCTCTATTTTGGCTTGCAAATAAATTTTTAAATGTGATTTAAAAATTTAAAATAAATCTCACTAATCTGTGAACTCATGTTCTAAGTTTCCCCAGGTCATTCTCACCAGTGTTGCCTCAGAACTTTTTTCAAACCACGGAAGGATATCCACTGCAGGGCCAGAGAGCAAGGAACACATAAACCTGATTATTCACTTTATCTAAGTAGGAAGATGAGATACAAATTTAATCTATTGTATTGTGACACATCTTTGTGTGGCAGATTGAACAAAACCAACCCAAATCAATCTCAGTCTTTAATTTTTCTTCTGCCTGCCTATTTAAGAATTGTTTATAGCCAATTAGTTGTGGCTACCTTCACTGTGCTGTTCTAGAAGTACCATGTTCTCCTTGCTCACATGAAAATGTTCTTTACCACTGCTTTAGTTAATGGGGTCAGGTTAAAATCCTGTGACATTCAAATCCTGGCTTTGCTCTGACTATAAATGAGAAACACACTGGTGATTTGGTTTGATTATTTATCCACAGCAGCTGGAATCAGCTGAGGTTGTTACCAGGGTGGGTTATAGGTATGTGACATATAGTATGAATAATCGAAAGCAGAATCCAAGGAATGCCATTTGCTCTTCCATAGGCTTTCAGCAGGAATTTTAACCGTGCAGTCACCCTCCAATGACACAGCCTCTGTAATGAGTTAATTTCTTTATTCAATTTCTTTATTTCAATTTCCTTAGCATAAAAATGTAAGGTATGCCCTAAACCAAACCCTGATGAAATAGTTACAGACATATTGGATCATATACTTAAATTATATTAAAGTCTCCATACACTGTTACTTTAGAATTGAAAGAGCTGTTACCTAAATAACATTTCATTTTTTGAAGTAAATGATAATGAGAAGATTTAACTGGGCTGATTCATTGATGAAAAGAAAATTATATGAAGCCAAGGTTCCCTTTGAGATGAATAATTAGAATTGACAACTGTGATTTTTTTTTTTACCAGCATAAGTTACATTTTTTGGATGAGACTGAAATTGCTTATAGCGGATGGTTATGAAACAGTTGGCACTTTGTATAGCCTTGCTATGCATGAGCTCTATTCCTTGGAATATGTCCAGGAACAAGGTACCAGCAAAAGTAACTTGTCTCTAATTCCCATATTCTATCACATAAAATACTAATGTGTAGTAGGACCGCACAGTTTCTAAATGTAGTGTTGGCTACACTGAGTTACAAGGAGTGGGTACAGAGCTCTCCAGAAACTTGAAGCTAGAAGGATTTCATGATATTCCTCTCTTCGGGGCCACTGGAGCTTAACTGCCAACACAAAAGCTGATGGTCATTTTCCAAGAGCCTTTTAAGCACATAAATGAGATCCATGAGAATTGGGATAGACCACAAGGGTGTTGGACAGCCTCAGTGCAGAGGACCACGTGTTGGATGTGTTACAGAAACCTGTAACACACACTTAGGGAGCACTTTTCACATCTCCAGCAGCTGTGCATGGAATTCAGTACATGGAATTCCAAAGGCCTTATCAGTTTCACGTGGTCACTGAAGTAAGTCTTCACTATCACAGAAACCCAGAATCACTGAAGTTGGAAAAGCCCTCCCAGACCATCGAGTCCCAGCCATGCCCAATGCCCACCTTGTCCCCAGCCCAGAGCACTCGGTGCTACCTCCAGCCCTTCCTGGGACACCTCCAGGGATGGGCACTGCAAAGCTCCCTGGGCAGCCCCTGCCAAGACCTGATCACTCTTTCTGGTTTTTCTACAAAAAAGACGTTTTGATATTAAAAACAGTCTGTACTTCTGTTATCACTTGCCCTTTTCCTGTGCTTGAAAAATTTCTGTACCACGGTTTGATATACTCGATGATCTTGAAGGTCTCTTCCAACCTAGAGATTCTTTGCTTCAAATAGTCCCCAATTAAAATGAGAAAGTCAAAGCTGCTGATTCTTTCTCTCTTCTTCTTCCATCCCCCTTTTAATTTTCATCATCTGAATTATGCTCTTTATTTTCCTCTCCATCACACACAACAGTTCCTTAGTACTCTCATTCATTTCTGTTCCCTATCTATTAATCAGCAATTAGTAGAAACGAACAAATTGAACCATATCTGTTTGGAACTGTGTAGCTCCATGTTTTCACAGCCTTCCTGGTAGTTTATTTTCTGTGAGACCATTGCCCATTTGTCCAATTCAAATGAACTGCTGTATAGACAAATAGATGCTACAATTACACAGAAAACAGAATGTTGTCTTTTTTCCTGGTGACTGAGTAGCAAATTGTTTCAGCTTTTTCCTCTCCTCCCCTTCTCACTATAAAATCATGTAAACAGGAAAGTGTGGGTGCTTTGACAGGCTTCAAGGACACCACTGTACCCAAGTCCTTTCCATTTTAATTATTTATTATCTAATAATACAGAGATTAATAAGTGATATCAATTAATTAGTCTAACAATTGGCAGCTTTAATGCATTGTTGTACACACTTGCAATAGTACCATGATCCAGTCAGATCCTTAGATTAAATCTAAACTCTAGCTGATGTCCAATGTGGGAAGAGGAAGAGTAATTCCCAAGAAGAAAGTTATATTTCCAAACAAAAAATTCAATATTTGATGAGCTTTCTGACAAAGATTAAGTGTATTTTTAATACAATGCTAATGATCATAGACAAGCAGGGCCATAATATATCAAAATGTAGCAGAATGGAAATCCTGCAGGTTGGTATAATGAGAACTATTATTGTCACTTAGAAGATTGAACTGTTTCATTTAAGCAGTTCTGAATGCCAAAACGCTGAAAGTAAAAGATCAGGAGTTGTTAACTGTAACGATTTTTAAATCAGGATCATTAAACAGAAGGATTACTGCAGGAGCTGGTGATGAAAGCTGTGGCAATAATGCGTCCATTTAGCAGCCATTCAAGTTGTAGCAAAGAACATGAGTGTTAACAGTTCATGATTTAGAAAATTTTACTTCAGTCTTGAGCATTTTCCAATGGTTTTGTGTATGATTCAAGCAGTTTTTATTGGTAATGTGTGCTTACTACACCATGATGGGGTGGGAACTACTGTGCAGAGGGCAGGAAATTATTTATTCTCACAGGTCCAACTTTCTTCTGCAGTGAACTAAAATTAAATTTAAAAAAAAATAATACAAACCACATCCCCAAAGCCTCTGTTGTTGTATTGCTCTGACTTTTTTATAAGTTTGTGGAGCTGTCAAAACAAGACACTGTACAAAAGAGTTTTGTGGCCATATGACCCTGTTTTGCGGCCATATGACCCTGTTTTGCTGAGTTTTGTATCGACTTTCCAAGACTTGATGTGTCAAACTAATGGCTACACAATTGCTTTTCTAATCAAAGGAAAGCTCCATTTCTTGATAAAGAACTACTGCTTTTGGGTGTCTTGCTTGTTACACAGCTCCATGCTACAGATCATGTAATTCCATATCACTCCATGTAAGGAAATTATTAAAGGGAAGATGCAGCCTGCATAATCAAGGATATAAAAGGCTGGGTTTAAAAGGATTCATTCTAGAAGGCCCTTGAGGTTTTGTTGAGCTTCCTTAAAAAAATAATTTCTCCATCCTTGCTCCTGTCCCTTCCCTCTGCCTGTCTCTTTTTATTTTTTAATTTTTTTAAGAAAATACAGGAAATAATCTAATGTACAATGGAAGCATTACACTACTTTCATGACATTCATGCCTCTTTTTGTAGAAGGGCTTGGGATATTTGAAATAGCCATGAAAGTGTAGCAGAAACATTCTGTATGTTGGGAGCTTCCATAGAGGAAGCAAGATGTGATCTTACAAGTCAGAATGAAAAGGAAAAAAAAAATGGGAAAAAATGGGGGAGGGAGGGAAATCTGACAGTCACACAGTAACATCTCTAACTGGCTATGAGGAAAAACCAAAGAAATAAAAATATAAGAAGGAAAGCAGTTGGAATGAGTTGTTTGGGAAATATGACAAATATTCTCAGGAGACTTAACAATGTGTCTAAATAAGAATAACTTTTGGTGTGCTATAAAAGCATCCAGGAGTTCCAGGACTCTGTTGCCATAAGCAAAGAACAAAATGCTGACCCCAGAAAGAAATCACATCCAGTTACATGGGAAACAGGGACACTCTTTCAAAAAAAAACAAGGGAAGCACTCCAGCTTGCTGATGGGACTACTAAAAATTTTACAAAGGAAAATTTCCCATTAAACAGTAGAAAAACAGTAGTAGTAGGATGCCTGCAGTGCACAGATGTGAATCTTGCAAGGGTGAAGTAGAACTGATGGTTGGAGGCAAAAATTACTCTGTTGTCTTTCATGTTTTCTTTTACATATTAACTCTTATATTTGGAATAATTATCCATAACTTATGTAAACCATATGTACATCAAATGTTGCTGAATGTACATGGGCTCCACAAGCAACCAAATTAATTTTCAAGTGAAGTTTCAACTTGCCTTCTTCTTATTCCAATTGAGAACATTTATAGAGTTTTGAGCATATAGTCTGGAGAGTGAAGTACAGGCACAGTCTGTACCACAGAGTGTCTTTTTTTTATTAAAAGAATGAAGTCTTGTCAGTGCCATTTTTGACTTTATTTAAGAATGTACAGCTGGTGCTTTTGAGGAGAATATGTAAATGATGGATTCTTTATAGGTTCAGTATTAAGTAAATACAGACTTCTCCAGCGTCATCCTATTTGATGCTGCTGAAAGGAACTAATCAAATAGTCTATAAATATCTGCAGTGTCCTTTTCCCCTGGAGGAGCAAGTTACTTTCTGTGAAATTAATTTCCATATCGTGTGTGCTAAACAGAGTAAGTGACAGCTCTCTTTTCAAACACGTTGTGTCATTACCTAGCAAACGGGTTTTGCATAATTGTAATTTAACATGGGCATCAATTTATAAATAGAGAGGTCAGTGGCCTGATAAACCACTTCTGGATCATGACAATGAAGTGTTCTGCTTCTTATCCTAAGGAAGGAGGGAGGTGAGAAGCTGAAAAGTAGCAGTCTGATCACTGTGTCCATTCCTGTAAGAATCTGAATCTTTTTCTGTTGTATTATGTTATTCCTGGAATATCTACAGGCACAATCCAATCTCTACTATGCCTTAAAATATAACCAACTGCCTTCAGCTCAGCAGGCAAAAAGGGAAACTTCCTTTATTGTTTCGTTTCCTACGGCTGTGTTTGTTAGTGAACACTGGATCTGATGCTGCCCATGATGGGGAAAAAAGGGGTCCATTTTTAGCTACTGTGCTTTCTGCCCTGGTTTCCTGCAGCTTTCAATTTGGTTTGATACCTGAAAAAAGGCATGTGAGTATTTTAAGGCTTTCTTGACTGAGCAAGGAGCAACTCTGGATAGTTTTACTCCGGCCCTGCCCTGTTGGAAGGATGAAACCTTTGCACAATGCTGACTGAATCCCGACTAATCCCTCAGGGAAGGAGCCTCCTGCCCGAGACCTGCACTTACCAAAGAGAGCAGGCATGGAAAACACAACCTTGCACTGCCTTCCAGATCTATAAATTCACTCACACTGGGTTTCCAGCAGCCACTGGATTATTTTATGCTGGACTATGGACATAAAGCTGCAAATTCATTCCTTTCACATTTGGGTTGCCAGTAGTATTATATTACTTTTCAGACCCAAGTTGAACCAACTTGAACTGAGAGGAAAATATAATTTATTCCCATATTATGCATGTTGTAAGTGTTTGGATGGATGACTCATTTTAAAAATCTGAAGAGAAAGTTCATTCTGTCCTAATTTAAACCTATTCATTTTACAAACTCTCTTTTACACCTTTATTTCTTATAAGAAAATATCCCATTATAGAACAAAACCTTATAAATTATCAGAAAGACTAGACCTCAGAAATGAAAAGTTGACAGCCAAACTACGGATAAAATTCTTCAAATACTTTACATTTCTGTGCATCATCTTATTGTTTATATTTTGACAGGTAGCGTGGCCTCTCCAATTTCATTAAATTTCACATCCTACCTTTGAAAAACACTTTATTGTCATCCAGGTGTAGGTTATGTGCCTGCTCAACTAAAACATGATTGTAGTTTAATTCTAGCAGTGATGAATTGCTTGAGTAAATTCATGCAAACAGGGAAATAGAAATTAAATTCATCACGCTAGGAAAACAATTCTTCCCCATGTAAATTAGTAGCTTTACTGCTAAAATCAATTTGTTTTGGTAAATTATGCAAAAATCCTCAAAGGACTTAGGTAGTTGATTTATTATACTCTTACTCTTTCATAATGTTAGAAAATGAAATTTATTCACACAATATTAGATGGCATAAGCTGAGAGCTTTAGTGACAATTTCTGTTTATTACAATTAATCTACGTTGTCTGTGGTGACAGAATTCCCACAATGTGTAGGACATAATCTTTATGACAGATGCTTTTTATTAAACTGTACAGAAGTGGTTTTTGTTTGAATAGAACAGATCAATTACTTCTCTGTTGCAAGGCCTTTCAATTGTTCTAATAATCTCTGATGAAATTCAGGGTTTATATGAAAACTGTTTGTATTCTGAATTCCTGAAATATCAGAACTTCAAAATGCCCTCAGAAAATAAACAGCTCCTCAGATCTTTTAAGCAATGTAAGTGGGAGCTATTTAAAATTACTTTAGACATCTTGTTCAGGATTCTAAAACTCAGTTTGTAGTTCATTCAGGCAAAGAGTCCTGCAGCTGAAATCATTGGTGTTCCTGTTAAATGCACGTGGCTATCATTTGATAAATTCTAAATCCCTAAAGAAATACAAAAATAGTGTGCTAGAGATTCTGGGGGTGAGGAGACAGGGAGTGGAAAATAGGATTCAATCAAGTAATTAATGTCTAGGCAATAAATCATACAGCCAGAGAAAAACATTAAAGATATAAATATGCATTTATAATTTTTGCATCTTAATTATGGAATGCTGGGCTAGACAATAAAAAATTGTACATATGTTTGCATAAGCATTTTTTTCTGTTGCCCACCCTGGGCATTAACCAGTTGTAGTAAGTCCAGAAGGTTTGTGCTCTGTGAGGGGCCTCTGCCCATCTCCCTGCACAGGTTTAACTGGACAATGGGGCCCCAGGCAGAAAAGCCATCACCCTGAAGGGAGGGAAACAAACAGCACAGAGCTCTGCTTAACCAGAGTGCAATTAAAAGTATATATAACCAAAAAGCACCAAAATGGTGATTGCCATATTTCAAGTTCTATTGCAAAGACAGATCCCAGAATCCCAGAATGGTTTGGGTGGGAAGGGTAAAGCTCATCCAGTCCCATCCCCTGCCATAGGCAGGGACACCTTCCACTACCCCAGGGTGCTCCACGCTCCATCCAGCATGGCCTTGGACACTGCCAGGGAGGAATCTTTGTTCCTTTCTCCTAATAAACCATAATCCTAATGAACTGTAACAACTTTTTTGCAGAGGGAGGTACAAAACAACTTTTAAAGTGTCCACCACCACCCTCTCTAATAATTTCTTTTCAGAAGATAATTTTTGACATTAATAAAATACACCATGCAAAATATTGTGAACTTGAACGTTCATATGAGTTTTAAGCACCAGACAGCTTGCCTGTGTTACCTCAGAAGCCTCTAAATATCTTTTTGTGATGAATACCAAATTAATATTTTCAGACAAGATTTAAATAGTTGTTTTAAGCCATGGTATCAGTTTAGAAAAAAAATCTTCTCTCCCAAAACTGTTTTACATTCACTAACTTGTGTCTAGGCACGTTGCACTGAGTCAGGGAGAGGTAGCAGCAGGTCTGAACGGCAAGTGAAGCTTTATGAATGTTAATTATAATGTCAGTGAGCTTGCAAGAGCCCCAGGCCCCAAGGGAGATGTTACATGGTGCCAGGTGACAAAATGTGGTGACCCTGGAGAGGGCCAGATGAATTGACCACTGAAGCTGGCAGGTTCCAGTGTGGTTCACGCCTGTATTCCTAAACCTTGAGCTCCAGGATCTTCACTGTGCGAAGCTTAGAACTCTGTGACCACCTCCATATCTGTTGTTCCTCTCCAGGGGCCCTCGCCATCAGGAATCTTTCAAATTTGTGGGTGCAAGGTATGAAACTATATATAGTCCACAAAACTAGACTGGGACAGAGGTTGAGAATTGTAAGTAAAATGAACCTTTATATAACCATTATTATAGAAATGATACGTCAGGTGTCAGGTACCACACAGTTTGTCCCTCTGTCCAAGTGCAGAAGAACTTTTGGGAGGCTCCTTCCACTTAGCAAAATTCTGAGTACTCTAATTCTGACAGCAGTGTTGAGGTACTCCACAATGTGTGTTGATTTTAAAGGATTTTCTCTCAGCCCTCCTTTCCCTGAATAGTGTTCTGCAAGCTCACAGGGTTTGTGTAAATAGGCACTGACTAATCATGTACTCACAGTGGGAAATTCAGAAATTACTGTGTAGGGAAAGCCATATGGAAAAAACTGCTTTTGTAATTTATTTTTAATGACAGAGTCTTTTCTTCTAATCAGAAAATGGCTGACAAAATATATAGTATGATGCCTGAAAAGGGGTTGTCTTTTCTATTTTATGTCTTGTCTTTATGCATTTTCTACTTTACTCCTTGAGATTTTTCTAAAGTCATTTTTTTTTAACTTTTGAATCTTTTTATTGGCATATTTCTGCCCAGGTCATGGCTTTAACATTTATAAAAGCTGCTTTAATATCCCCTTTCATTTTGTAGCAATGGGGTCCACCTTACTAAGCACGCGTCCTTCTATGATTCAAAATTCTGCTGTGGTGCAAAAACTCACAGGCTTTGTGTTGGTTTGGCACCGCCTGGTTCTTGGTAGCAGTGGGAGGCCACCGGGGTAGTGAGAAGGTGCTAGAAGTTTCCACCATGTCTGACAGAGCCAATACCTGATGGCTCTGAAGATGGATACGCTGCTGGCCCAGTTAGAGAGGTTGGTAATGCCTCTGTGATGACATATTTAAGAAGAAAATCAAAACAATTTTTTCCCTGAGGTGAGCAGGCGCCGCAGCCGCCACTGCCATGCCAACCTGTCCTGTGCCAACGTGCTGTGGCTGCCGCCATCCCGGCACGGACCACAGCGAGCCTTGTCCGCCTGGCCACCCCCAACCAACCACATTGTGGGCAGAATAGGCAGGGCAGTGGTGGCAGCTTCCCCTTCCTGGCACACTACACAAGACGAGGCGTTAAACAGCGCCAGCGCCGCCGCAGCCACCACTGCTGCACCATGGCGGCGGGGCTGCGGCCAGCAGAGGAAACACGACCAGTGCGGAGGCATCCCCAACGTGGAACATAGACTAAACCAACTTCTCAGTGCTGCCAGATCCTGCAAGAATCTCTGATATAGTGGAACTTGTTGACAGTGCCACCTACGAGCAGTAGTTTTTCTTCTAGTCAGAGAAGAGGAGGGAGTGAGGACGTGAGGGGAAACATGGCAGCACCAAGATCAGTGGGAAAAAAAGAGAGGGAGGAGGTGCTCCAAGTGTCGGATCTGAGATTCCTCTGCAGACCGTGGTGAGGACCATGGTGAAATAAATTGTCCCCTTGTAACACATGAAGTCACAACAGAGCGGGTGGATGCCAGAGCAAAGCTGTGATCCAGTGGGAGACCCGAATAGAGAGAGAGGGCCCCTGCTCCCAGAGATAAGAGAGTGTGGGAAACAAGTTAATGGGAATTGGCTTTCGCAGGATATTATATGAATTGTTATTAAATATTATAATGTTGTTAATATTAAGATGATGATACGTGTTATAAAGTGGTTGATGTTGTTATTTGTGAGACTGGTTTTCATGAGAGTTCTCACATGTAAAATGTGAGAATAAAAATAGCAGGTCCACAATATTGCTGGAAAGCTTTTTTATATATAATATAGCTCCTCCAATTGAGCCCTAGGATCTCTGAGTTTTGCACAATCTGTTATACATTCATATTTAAAACTTTTATCTTCAAGGCTTTGTGACTTTGAATAGTCTCATGATTCACATAAGCCTTGTGCCTTAAACAATGGCTCATTCTTCTTCAGCACAATGCAATCCTCTAAAAAAAAAAGAACTATACAAAGGTAATTAAAACCACTTTTATGGCACAGCTGATAATTTTTAAAGTTCAGTTCACATACTACCACTCTTCAATATCTTACTTGGACAAAGTAACTCACAATTTATCAAGACGAGTTTAATTTTCTTTAATGGTTTAATTGAAATTAATAAATTCAATTATTTTGACATAAAGAACTTTGTAAATTTCAGGTAATGGATTACCATGGCAATGTGGAATATCAGAAACATTCCTCATGAAAGCAGGATGAGAGAGATAACAAATGAGCAGCATCATGCTGCAGGTCATCCACAAGATGGCAATAACAGAATGAGTTCCTGGAAGTTCACGCCTTTAAGAAACTGTGCTCTTTGCACCTGACAATTATTTGGAAATTTAATTTGGATCAGAGCAAAGGGGACAGAAGTCAGTTGCTTTGTCATCCTCTTGTTCACAGAAATATTAATAGGATTATAAAATATAAAGCATAAATTTGCATTCAAACCTTGCTGACCTCATTTAAAACATTCCATTTTTTCAGCTGGTCATTGATACAGTAGAATTTCTGTTACATGAAATACTGTCAATAACATTTCTCTTCCTTCCCACTATCCAAGTTCTATAAGTCCATGAAGGGTCTAAAGCTGAAATATTTTGAACATTCATATTTCACACAGGTCTGTATGAATGTTTGCTTGAAGTTAAGCACTTGAATAAAACTCCTAATATTCAGTGATGCTAAACACGTCCCAGTATGGCAAACTGATGGCAAATAGGTGTTTCTCCAAAGAATCTGGACTATGTATTTAATACCTCTCACATTTAAAAATATATTTCTGAGAGCTTATTCCTGTATGCTGCTACATTTTGGAGTTTTTCAGTTGCCTCAAAAACAATGCAAAATTAAAAAAAAATCCACAGAAACACACATTAAATAAAAAAGGGGGGGACCTATNTGATTCATGATTGATGTAGATTGATGTTCCTGAGGCTTAGATGCCCATCACGCCTGATGAGGAGCTCAATCCACCTGTCCAAACCCAGGATTTCAGCATCTGAGCCCTCATCAATCTCTGGTCCATCTCCATTTAGCAAAATTAGATGGAGGAAAGAAATGAAAATGCTTGAAAACAACAGCTCCCATAGTCAACAAACACCTTGTGGTGTTAATGAGCTGCGTCATCCCTGGAAGTCACCTTTCTCCTCTGTCCATACAGGAAGCCTCCAGTGACCAGGTATATTGGGCAGAGGTCTTCAGCCAAGGGAATCACCATGAGGTGTAAATATTTCACTGCGCAAGACTGCAATCCTGTGTCTGAGTGCTTTCCTGCAATACAGTTTGGCTCTGCAGGCATTTTTGCTTCTTTTCTGGACATGTTCAGTGTATATCAATTATTTGTAAATGTCCAACAAAACCTCAATTTCCTTCACTCTGTGTTGATAAACTAAAGGCAGATAAAGTCTATATCTCTTAAAACCCATTGCTGATGTTCCATAAAGTTGACTTTTCTACATACAAGGAAGATGAAGATGAAGGTCAGTAGTGCTTTGGTGAATTTATTATGTATTTGCATAGAGATAAAGCAGGTACCTCACTGATTTGGAAACAGGTTAATATTTTATTTGAACACTTATTTAAGTGACTGTTATAAACACAAGCTGTCATTAGAATTTCCACCTCTTTTTGAGGAAGCAAACATATGATAGGGACAGTTACATGTCAATGGTTACACAACTGACTAAAAATAAATGTTCATTCTTTTGTTCTTGTTCTTGGCTTCTTCACTAATCATCTAAGAGGTGACTGTCCAACTGAATCTCCAGAAATATATCCAAAAATTCCTTCGTCTATGCACAAACAGTGGGTAAAAGTATTTATTAAGTTACAATGTCAGCCTTGACAAATTATCTATTGCATATATTTTGGTAAATCCAGCAATATTGAAGGTACAGAAGAAGATGATGAAATCCTAAGAGGCATGGGTCTTATCTTTAATGAGAATTGCCAAAAGCTTATTAAAACAACATGGGAACATAGGCACTACTTAAATATTGTCTTTTTTTCATTACTCTTGCTCCAGAGCAGGACAAGGACATCCAGGGACTATGCAGATGTTTAGAATCTCTAACCCCTTTTGAGACACCGAGAGGGCAAAAATGATCCATTACTTTGCCTGAAAAAAGTGTGAGGTGACAGTGAACAGCCTGTTTTGTTTATTTTCTGGTTACTGGGTGCCTGTAGCTCATAAACTCTCGTGAATTGCTTTCTTTACCTTGACTTTCATTAGATGCAATTGAAGCAGAGCAGGGTTTGAAATCTGATTCTGTCAGACAAATCTCAGTTCCGAGTTTTCCGTAATCAAGAATTCAGTCCAAGTCTAAGGCATTCCCAGAGAATTAGACCTTTTGATTAGAGATGGTTGCTAAAGCCAGACTCACATTTTCATTGTAATCCTTGTAGAGTTGTACAATTTATGGCTCAATTTACCAGGGTTGTGCAAGGATTTCTCATTTTCTAAATTAAGATTATCTTACTCCTACCTTTTAAATTCTTGTTACCTTTGCCCATAGGCTGTTGACAAGAAAGACTTTTGGGATTTAGGTTTATTTAACCACATATCAGTTCTGCAACCTGGTCTAAACTGGCTACCTAAACTCCTATTCCCACTAAACCAAATTTAGTTTTAGCAATCTAGAAGGTAGGGGAGATGAGTCCTGGGTGTAATCCTGCTATCATATTCACTGGAAGAACTAATAACATACATTATACTATAGAAGAGCTGAGTCTTTAAATTAGGAAACAACTTTCAGGATTGCTAGCAAAATGCAAATTTTTAAAATTTGTATGTAAGTATCTATTAGCTCTGCTGCCTTCTTGATGGAAACCTTCAAAAATTAAGTATCACTCAATACAATGAACAATTTTTTT
>VYZR01035802.1:7733-22323 GCA_013400675.1 Oxylabes madagascariensis
CTGGCATTCTACTGCAAATATTAATTACTAATTAGTAGCGATACTGCCTCCCAAGCAAACACAACAGTAATTAAGTAAATGAAATTACAGGTCTGTTTAGGGGAGCAGGGAAAAGGGGAAGAGCCTCTGCATCATCTGCACAGCATTAGCCCCATCTGAGGAGAGAACCTGTGCATCCCAAGCACTCTGCCTGAGGGCTCTGCATTCACATCCCTCACACCCGGCTGAGATTTTGCCTGGAGAGGGCCATCTCCATCAGGATGAATTTCATCCTCATCACACACAGCACCTCCTGTTTTGGAGTGCTTTAGCAGACACCATTTATTCTCACAGGCTGCAAGACCAGTATGTCCATATCCCTAAGGAGGCAAACAAGCCCAGGCACCGCCCCAGCCAAAGGAAAAATGCTGGAAGTGAGCAGAAGAGGGTGAGCGTCCACTCCCTGTTGCTGCCCAAGGAAATGCCACCATGGATGGACCTTCTGCTTCCACTTCCTCCACCACCTCCCCTCATTCCCCAGATTCTCCCATTCACCCCTCTGACAGAAATTCCAAGATAATTAGCAACTCCCAGAACACGAGAATCACCCAGATGAAAAGGGTCTTGTCAACATGTTCAGGAGTTTTTCGGGAAGATTCTTACTTTCTAGTTTAGAAATTGACTGACAAAAATTAGTGATGAAACCTTGTTTAAATGCATCAGCCCCTCCCTGACTAAGGATCTCCTTAAAAACACCCTTAGGGGACATCACACAAATACCAGGTAGCACAGCCAAACCATACTGTAGGTGTTCTTTTCACCTTTTGGGTTTCATATCACTTCATTAAGACCAAAACTGATAAAATTGTTCACTACAGATTACCCCATGAATGACATACCCAAAAACAGAGGAAGAACGCAGCTTGCAGTGATCTGTTTGACACAAACATAAACTTAGACCAAAGCAGAAGAAGGCTACACACACCTCAGCAATACATAATGTTTATATAATGANCATTATTGGCTTGATCAGATACCAAAAAGCTTCACCACTTGAAATAAGGACCTAACACCAATTTAATAAAATGTTTCTTACAGCATTAAGATTTAAACCCTGAAGGTGAATCTTTCTGACAAGGTAAAGATCCAACTACCAGGCACAGCGTCCTGTTTTCACCATATGAAGTTAATAGGGAGCTTCAGCAACATCTACTTTTTCAGCTTAAACCCCTCAATTGCCTACTTCTGTAATCATCTCTTCCCTGCTAAGCTACCTTGCTATTTTCAACAGAAAGAGGGGATAGAAGTAGTTCCCTCCTAGCAGAGTGTTGGCTCTCTACACCCTGGAATTCAGCACAGCACCATCCCCTACTCNCTGGAATTCAGCACAGCACCATCCCCTACTCTACCTGGAGTCAGCCAGAGGTGGAGGAAAGCTGCAGGTTCCAACACCACCTCCAGAAGCTGGAAAGGTGGTGAGGAGGCTGAGGAACAAGCCCATACTCAGTCAGGGTTATGCAGATATACAGGCTCTTGTCAGGAATTCAAAGGGGGATGCCCAGATGTAGTTAGTTTTCTCAATCTGTGATTGACAGATTGATCAAAGTATTCTTAGCTTAAGTGACAACCATTATGTAACTGTGATAAGCACTTCAACACCTACCAGACCTACCTAGGTGTGATCGCTAAGCCCTACTGAATTCTATGGCTGCATCAGTGATAGGGTTTGGAAAAAGGAGACTGATCAGAGACCATTCAGGTTCTAAGGAAGCTGGGAAAGGTCTCCATAGGATCCAAAATAATTTGAACTTTACACAGGTTTAACAGTTTACACAGGTTTACTTTTTACATAAAGACTGTTACAAAAACTTTCATACTGGTCCCTGTCGCACTGATGACTGCAGAGCTGCAGGATGGAACTGGAGCTGATCCACTGTGCCTCTTGGAGCTCAAACCCACTTTCCATAATCAAATCTAATTGTAACCTAATTGTACTTAAAACAATTTACTGCAAAGGAGACAACCTGGCCTGGACACTAAGTGCCCAGCTTGTGGAGTAGGAGACACTGGAAGTCCTCCAGCTGAGGCGCCAGCAACGACCCAAGTCATGCTGGAACACTTCCCACTGCACTCCTGCTCTGCCATCCTGCACCCAGCAAGCATTCCACCAAGGAAATGGACCTTTCAGGGGCCTTAGCCCTGTGGGTGACAGAAGGTGTGGAAGCACACAGGCTCCATTCTGGAGATGGAAAACCCACTATAAAGGGGCAGTGCAACATGAGGGAAGTGCTGAGAGAACAGAAGGTTCAACCCACAACTGACTCAAGGCCTTCAACTTCCTGACGGAGGACATGCACTGACAAGGTCATTCAAGGGAAGGAATAGCTCAGAAAAGCAGTGAGGAGATGCTGAAAGAGAAATTTAAAAACAAAAAGGGGAGAAGGCAGCAGACCCCTTAGAAAGAAGGCAACATGGGGAAATGAGTGGTCCTACAGCAGCTGGAAATGTGGCTCACTGAAACAAGGGGGAGATTGCCACAAGAAGGGCAGAATTTGGTGAAGAGGAGGAAAAAAAGAAGTCAACTGAAGCACTTTCCCATAGCTGTGATTCTACTTCTTGGACCTATCCATCAGAAGGACAAGAACTATTCACACATGAATTTTCTGGGAAAAGCTCAAAACTGTGATGACGATGAACTTGTGTCACACGATCCAGTAATCCAACTCAGGTTTCATGTTCTCTCACAAACGGCAAGATTCCTCTATTAAAAAAAGCATGTTAAAAAAAAAATCATTGTTTTTTCAGCAGGCGTGGTAAATTGAGCAGCAAGATGGAAGGATTGTCACAAAAGTTACAAGTTGTGTCACTTATCCAGAGTGAATTATGTTAAAAATATGAGTAACATAACACACCATGCTGTTTCATTTCATATAGACTGTAACAACTCTCCCTACAATTTCTGAACCATGTATGCCTAGGGGCCAGGAGCTGCTGACTAATACTACCAAAGTTTGATAATGTCAATTAGAGTATTTTCTCCAGGGAAAAGGGACATTCAAAACGAGCACTTTCAAAACAGTAAGATTATTAATTTCACATTACATATGCTTTCTTTTGTTCCAGTATGATAAATAATACATAAGTATTACCATGTACCAAAGTGATTCCAACTGAGTGACAGGAATCAATACATTTTAATTTTTCTCTGTCAGTTCAGAAAACTGAGGTGGCAAGAAAATGTAAATGTGTTTGATTCAAGGGAAAACTGTTTTAAAGCCTAAAGTTTCAGAAAACAATTAGGTTTAAGAATAGTCGTAATGATTGAAAACTACTCCATTACACTGTTTCTGGGCATTTACTATTTAGACATGCATATGAGGAGTATCTTCCAGAAGTTCCAGAGGCTCTTTTTGCTTTGTTTCCTCTTTAATATGTCGGCTGAAAATGTGAGGTTAAAAATCTATAACATCAATAAAATGGATGCAAAAGCTGAACAAGTAGAAATTTGCAAGCAAGGCCAACCCAAATCTATTCATCATGCACCAAATTCAACTTTCAGCATAGAATGTATTGACATACTGAGGATTAAGACTATCACCATATAATTAAATTTAAATCTGTAAGAACCATTTCTCTTCCATAGAAACTTGAAATTAACAACATAGGATAAACTTTATTTACCAAGACAAGAATAGATATGGTTTCCCTATAGAGTCTATTTGCATTTTTTTTCACAAATCTAAGCAGATTTTCATTTCTCAGCTTGTCAGGAACAACCCAAATTTAGAAATCAATTTACACTCCGCATAATAACTTAATTTTATGAATAAATTAAAAGCTACAAAACTATTCAGAAAAGTCTACCATGAGCATTTGCTTTACCATTAGCAACGAATGCTTCTCCAGCGGGAACAAACAGCAGTGAATACTCTCCCCCAACAACAATAACATGCATGGGAACTGAAGCAACCACATTAGCAAATCCAGTGGTAAGAGACAGCTTTGAAAGAAGAGCAACACCACCACAAATATCAGAAACAGAACACGACTGCTCATCTGGTCATGACAAAAGCTGGTATTCACAGGTGCTGAGTTATGTGCACCAGAAGATCCACTGCCACCGTACACACAGAGACGAATCATTTGACCACATAATGATGGAAATGCCAAGAGCTCAGGCCCCCTGATATTGGCTCCACTAAAATCAGTGATGCTACGTCAGGAGAGACAGGCTTTGCTTATAAAGGACCTGGTCCAGCTCCACCAGAGCCGTGGATAACTCTTCTTCCAGACCACTACTGATCTTGCAGTGGGGAATAGCTCATCACACCCAGGAGCCTCTGATCTCTCAGCACCTGTCCCCACACAAATTGAAATTTCTGCCCCTTGAAATGTCTCCTCCCAAGACACACTGCCGAGCAGATTTTCAGCGGTGTGCCACAACGGAAGAGTCCCCTCTGGAGACTGCCACTAATGCTGCTGAGTCAAACCTTGGAGTTACGACAGAGCAAATGTCCCTGGCAGAGATTGCAAAGTGTGTTCCCAGTGCAGTGAGCCCAGGGTGTTGGCTCAAGAAAAGTGGATTGAGCTAAACTGCCTATTAGTACAAAAAATAATGCTGGCCGGCCTAAGCAGCCTGACCTCAAATACTGATTTTTCACCTGCTGCATAAGCAGCTGGCTCTTCCCTGCAAAAGGCATTCATTCTTGATAGAAAGCAATGGAACACAAGGCTGAAATCATGCTACAGTGATCAACTAAGCAAGGCAGACAGGTGAATTAATAAACAGATTAGAATGACCTCAAGAGGTCAGCATGAGCTCTCTCCTGTGTACTTCTAAGAAGAAACTCTACTTACACATTTCTCTTCGGAATTTTCATTACTGATTTACACAATGCATACGCTGAGAGACATCTGCAACAGTAATTGTGCAGGTTTTCTAAAGATCTTGGAGGAGGCAGAGGAAGAAGGGGAACAAAAGATTCCTCAAAACAAAAAAAAAAAAAAAAAAAAAATGCATTTTCAGCAAAGCTTCTGGTACAAGAGTTTAATGCGAAATTTCCCACTACTCAGAAGTGACTGAAGCCCAGCAAATAACCATGAAATGAAGTGGGGGAAAAAAATTTACTACAGAAGTTTTGGGCTGGTCTAATTTATTTTTAATTCCTGCACTTCTTATTATCTTTCAAAGCTTCAGAAGACCAAGGAATTTTCATGGCCAATTTCATTCTTGCAGTTTGAAGGGGAAGAGGAAAAAATATTCTTTTGTTAAAAAGCAAAGCACATCTTACACCTCTAATGACAGCTGAGTTCAGTGCTTTCCTATAATTGAGATTCCAAAATTTACTGGGAAGTGATGACGCAAACACAGGATAAAGCCCCTCCATAATGCCTTGGGATTCGACTTGGCAGTTTCAAAACACTATATTGTAAAAGTGTGGCTGGAAATTGCAAGACAACTGAAGCTTGGGCACAAGAGGCACAGGCTGCTGGTAGGGAGGAACCCTGAAGGATGAAGCAGAGAAACTAATTAGGCTTCCTATTCCATCAGAGCTAATCCTGTCCAGTGTAGCCTCAGCAATAAATATTGATGTGATACCTTCATCATCCTTTGAAAGCTATATCCCCACTGAATACCACAGTGCTAAAACAAAGCATTGTTCTGCTTTCATCTAAATTGCCCATCCTTCTTAACAAATCTCAGTGACACCTCCTGGGTGGTTTCTTATCTTTATCCTCCCCACCAAGACTGGTATTTTCAGCATACTTGCTGAAAATCTATTCCTTTGGCCAATCTGTCCTAAAAGTAGAGCTACTGCATGGCTTTATGCTCAGAAGTGAGAACCTGTTTGTTTGCCAGGTGAAGGCTTATTTTTGAGGTACAACATAACCATATAACTCTGGAAAATCTGAACACACACTGCTGATTGCATTTTCCCTATAGCAAGCAGTGCGACCTTTTCCTTGCTGTCCCTCCTGCATATTTATTTCAGAAATTGTGTAAGAACAGGAAAACCAAGAGTGGATGAAGAGGGAATGGGACATGAGCAGCAGTCAAAGAGAAGGAAGACTTGCCACCACTCAACTCTAGAGATAAACGAGACAGAAGGCGAGGGAAAGGCTAAATATGGAGAAAGCACAGCTGCCAAGAAAGGAAGTATCTAAAGAGAACAGGAAGGCAGGAAATACCCATTTCAGGATGCCTTCTTTAGGATGGACAGGTGGCATAACTCACTGGAACCACAGACCCAGTTTTCACCTGGCTCAGGAGTTTACAGCCAAATACCATTTGTTTATCTAACTCCTCTTGGTTAGCTCAGTAATGCTCTTCAAGTACACCTCCACTGGCCATTCAGGGATTCATCTTCTGAATCAAAACAATAAATTTAAAACCTTCCCCCAAACACACACACAAAGAAGGGCAAATTT
Source organism: Oxylabes madagascariensis (assembly GCA_013400675.1). Lineage (NCBI taxonomy): Eukaryota > Metazoa > Chordata > Aves > Passeriformes > Timaliidae > Oxylabes > Oxylabes madagascariensis. The sequence goes on from VYZR01035802.1 coordinate 14,142, forward strand.
CTGCTAAGACCAGAAAAATGATGGCTGCCTGCTTAAAATAGAGTAATTCCCTTCCCATCAGGCCCTCCTGGGTCAAGCCCCTGTCTAACACTGACATGGAAGCAGCCTTAACGTGCAACTAGTCACGAGAGACGTGCTCCAGCCCAACGCAGCACATCCCAGCTGCCTCCAGGACTCCACCAGCCTGAAGGAAAAATCAGACTGAGGAGGGAAAGACGGCTTCCCGCAGGTTTAAGAAGCCACAGCCACTCCATGTTGAAAGGCAAAGGTTTGCAGTCACACCCTGGTTTTGGCTGCAGCTGGTGCGGCCAAGGCTCGAGGCACGAAGGGAGCCTTTGCCATTACCTCACAAGACACCGAGTGCTGGGGCTGTGCCCTCGGCACAGAAGCTCACAAATGTAAACGTGTCCCATTGTTTCCTCCAGCCAGCCCCCGGAGACCAGTGACACTCTCCCAGTCACCAGAGGGGGGATTTGGGCAGGGCAGCTGTGCCCACAGAAACATCACCTTTTCCAGGTGACAGTGCAAGCAGGCTGTGACCAGCCATTGCTGGAATAGCAGGTCAGACTCCAAAGTTTGCTTAATCCTAAATCCCCATGGCTGCTCCGTCTTGTTGGCATTTGGGTTGGTCCTCTAGAATACATGGATCATCTGTATGAGCTTCAGCCACAGAAAGTGGTGTGTGCTATAAAACTATAACTAGGTTGTTGGACGCCATAAAAATGATTTCTATAACACAGTAAAACAGTAACAGTCAAAATTTAAAACCCACCCCAGAATTTAGGCGTGAATGTATCTCCTAGTCCTGGGGCAACCTATCATCCCTGACAAAAACAAATGTCAGGAAGGTATCCTAATTTACCATTAAAAGTGATTTCAATTATATTTTTCCATGCCTCCTTCCAAAGCAGCTCTTTGCAATTCTGGGAGAACAGAAGGGCCAATACGGTTTAATTTGCTTTTTCAACAACCTGTACTGAATCCTTCACCAAGGAAATGGATTAACTATGAGGCTGTCATACACTTTCATATGGTAGGAAGGCAAACACATGCTCAGAAAATAAAGGGTGGGAGTCTGAATATATTCTCTGCAACAATGATAAACCTTTCAGATGTCTTTTTTTCTACAGCAGTCAAGGGAATTCACATCATAAATTAAGATACCAAGTTAATATTTAAAACAAGTTAGAAAAAGGTGAAGAAGTGTGCTTCCTAGATTTAGCAATCTGTTTTTTGAGTATAAACACATGAAAATCATCAATTTCCAAGTGGGAGGTAGAAATTACATGGATATCAGGAAAGCAAAAAACTGCAACATAGAAGGTAGTAATCAAATTTGTCTTTTAAGTACAGTTTCAGGCAAAAGGCTTACACCATAAGAGAAATTAGTCTCGCTGAAACTGGAATTTTATTCCAGAATTTAATTGACCACAATAATTTCAAGCCTCAAAAATATATAAAACTGATCAAAGCGACACACAGCAAAAACCATATCTTTCATAAGATTAAGGCTTATTATAAACTTGTTTTTCTTAGCCATGTCCATAATATTCATTTACATGAGCACATGTTGATTATCAGTCTCTGCTTTGAAAAAGGCTTCATTCAGATACCTGTTTATCTGTAATCCTGTGTTTGGAGCACACTATGAAAACTATAATCACATTGAAATTCTATAACGAACATATATTTAAAGCCAGGAGAACTAAATAATGCAAAACAACTGAGTTGCAATGGTAATAGTGATTCCAGCAAAGAACACACCCATCAGCATCTAGCATAAACAGAACCATCCTGATTCTACCACCATCCTTACTCAAAACAAATTATCAAACCAAAGCCACTCCACACCCAGAAGCAAATAGGTCGAACACAAAATGAGTCAAAAACAGAATTACAGCAGACCGTCTGTACAGGGAGTTACCTTTTTTCCTCTCTTTTTCCTGTGAGCCGGTTTAGCATTTTTCTCCTTTGCCTCCTCACTCATTTTTCAGCAGGTTAAATGTACAGAGGAAGGGGAATATAAAAGAGATCACTGCTTGTATTCCAACATGCAAAGCCAGTCAAGTATTGGCAGCGCTGAAACCAAAGTCCATCTGCTGACGCCTCTCAGACAAGTAACAGAATAACTACTGCTCTTAAAGGCAGCCTCTGCCCCTCCTGCCCAGCGCCGAGCCGCTCATTGCCGGCGAGAAACGGGCTCTTCTCACACCAGTCCGATCCCTCTCCAGAAAAGCAAAGGCGTTTTCCTCTCTCTCTCTCTCTCTCTCTCTCTTAAGCAGTCTTTACTCCCGAGATCAGATCCACGTTTCCTCGCTCGGTCACCCGGAGCGCTGCCAGTCTCTGGAATGGAGTTGATGAGGCAGGCGGCAATTAGCTGCAGACGCTGGCGGCTCTCCGGAGGGCTCGCCCGCCGATCGTCTCCCGTTTCTCGCAGACACAGAAAGTGAGCCCGAATCGTTCGGATTGCCGGTCGCGTACAATACCGACATGTGTTGAATGCATCAGGGCATACCAGAAAAGGAAGCCTCCAAGAGTGATAAAAGATCAGGTTACTGGATCTTAAAGCCACTCCCAGGCAGATCCAAACAATAAAAGGCACAACACGCTGCTGAAGAAATTGCTAGATGAGATGTTTACGTTTCCGACAGCTCTATATCCCCGTCCAAAGGACCTGAAAATTGCCACTCTGAACAGTAAGCTTTGCAATATTAATTATTCATCTCATAAAAGCAGCAACAGCATTTCAGCAAAACACACATTTACAACTATTCCCTGCCTGTGCGAGCTTGCTCCTCCCTTGTTCGCCTGTTCCTAAGACAGGATTTGCAGGGTCCCTGCAAAGGCAGCTCTCACACAAGTGTTACGTGCCTCATGTATGTGCACGACTGGCAAGTCACAGATCATGTTTCCACATGCTGCCACCTCTACTCCGCTGAATGCTTTGGCTACTTCCCTACAAGCCTCATGGAAAAAAAAAATAATAATAAATCAGGAGAGGCCAGAAGCTTCAGAGCAATAATTCTCTCCCCTCTGTGCCCATTAAGACGTATTGCACACAACCCACACGTTACCAACAGCCATGACAGCAGCCGTCCAACACGTCTGAATTACGTCATTACCACATCGCAGGCTGTGCACCCCTTTGGGCACATCCACGGACCCCTACACTGACATTGCCCCCCTAGGACCCCCCTACAGGGGAGGTGAGAGGGTGGAACAGGTATCAGACATCCTGCAACAGCCCCATCCTCTACACTCATGCTGCAGACTTGAGGCAGCAAAACGCTAATTTGCTCATTTCTGAGCTGCAATCAGTCACATCAGAGGGTGACAGAAGTGACAGTGAGAGGGTTTGCTGTGTTGTTACTCTGCTGGGGGGGGTCGGGGGGTGGGGGTGATATTTGGCTTTATTTGTTTGCACGTTGAGGTTTTCCTTAAACAGGCAACGACCAATTAATACATGCATTTTGGGGGTGGTTGAGGTTCATATCAGGATCCTCCTGCCTTGCCTCTCTCAGATCTTCTCGCCCTTCACCCTCCTTTCAGCAGCATTTCACTCACGACAAACAACATGCGTACCACAGACTAAGAAAAGAAGAAGATGTAATGCACTGATTCATAATGCTATTTGCCTGAAAGCTTTCTCCTTGGATCATTCCCCTGCAAAGGAATTTCAATGAGCAACCACAACAGCACCATCAGATGGAAGCTGTTTTCTGTGTGCTGGCAACAAGTCCCTGTGCTAGCTGTCTCCATGGGCTGGAAACAAACTGGCATCACCTGACCCTGGGGCTCCAAACCGGGGACTTAATTCCCCACATCAGCCGGGCAAGGTTGGTATTCTGAGGAACTGCACCTCATCCAGTGCGAGTTTAAATAAACATTGTCAAAACACTCCCCAAAATTAACCTTGAATCTTCATTTAAGTCACTGACATACGATGAAATTCATACTTACAGACAATACTTTGGTACAAAACACAAACACTGTCGATAATGCACAAAACACAGGAATTTAATTTTCACAGGCAGTTTGTTTTTAATGGCCATCTTGGAGAATGATAAAGCACCCCAGCCTTTGCCAATTTCACTTTTTCTATATGTTATGTTGCAAACTAAACTGCTCTCTGCTGGTTAACAGTGGGTAAAACAATGCTTAAACAATCAAAAAAACATCCTTAATGCACGTACAAAGCAAACCTCCTCTCTTCAAGACATTTTTCTACTATGTGTGCATCCGCCTGGACAACACATTGTTTTCTGAATTAAGTCCAAACAGGTAGAGTTCAAGTACAATTACCTGTGTGTTCTTAAAAATAAGTTCAGGCTTGGATCCCTAACGCTAGCTAAAAGAAAACCTCTAATTTGTGGCATGCTTAGCTAATTGTATGCATAGAAAGCAATTTTGTATTACTTTTTAAAATTAAAATGTTAGAAACAGTCATGCTTCTTCAGGAATTAAAAGAAAAAAAGCAGCCTCTTCCCAGAGCAACTTGTTGGCTGTCAGATGCTGACACATTCAAACCATCTCCTGATCTCAGGCAGCCAATGGAGGAATACCAGAGGCTCCCACTAAACTTTGGTTATTCCAAGGGGTACCTCCAAGTCCAGCCCATGAGATGGAAACTGTTTTTTAGGTCTTAAGACACATCACATCCTGTCAATAACTCAGGTAGCACCGAAGACATTGAATTACCAGTGCCCTACTTCAGAACCCCTTTAATTTTTCATGTTTTCGCTCTCATTTTAACAAAAATGAGTAATCTCTCAAGCACTGGTATATTTAGAAAGTGAAGGAAAAATCTAGATAACCATAGAAGAATTTTATAGTCACAAGATGCTCAGAGAGGTAGGAAAAGCTCTCACACTCCTCTCCTCCCATATTGCTCAGCTAACCATAGCAACCCTGCTGAAAAGAAATGTAATGAATCTCTCTTCTAGCACTTGAAATAATCATTCATCTGTCAACATTTAGACACTTTTATGAGGTCTTGTTTTTCATTTACTCCTTACCTCAAAAAATTTGGCAAGCTCTTATACTCCAGGTAAGGACGCAGAAGAGGCAGCTAAGTACTAGATACAAGAGTGCTTAATAGAAATACACAACAGATTTCTTAGGAAAAGCTTTTAGGAAGGGGGGAAAAAAAGGAAGAATAAATTATTTTTCCTTCCTCAAATCCTGCCTTACAACTTTATTCCTCTGCAGACCCACAAATTAACTTTGATAGAAAAACTACTATCAAGTGACTGCTGACACCAATCCATCTCTAAATTACACTATGGAAATTATTCAGATTATCCTTCTTCCATCCCTAGGCTTTTAGCATGGTGTAACTCCGTGCATTTAAATGCCTAAGTCAACTGAAATGGAAGGAGAAATGCCAAACAAGACTGCCTGGAAAAATTAAGGTTTTCAAGCACCCAAGCAAAGTCTCTTATGCACATTAAAGTGTGTCACAAGCAAAAAACCTAAACTTAAACTCTGTATTTTTAAGAAACAACAGAAAATATGGAAAAATTTAAAGTTTTAGAAATTGGCTTAAAGAAAAAAAGCAAACAAAGAGCAAATACCAGGGCAGAATTACCTTGAAATATGCTAAGGAAGCATTGGCATTCAGAATGAACATATGCTTAAAGACACTGCAGTAATGCCATGATCAAAGCAGCAGTTCAATACATTGCAAATTACAGCTACTCTCTACTGTCTAGGTAGCCCTTGCTCACAGAAGCATTTTCATCTTTCCAACGCTCATAACATTTATTTCTTTGTGGAGGTGCCCATATTTTGGTGTATTTTGTGTATGATTTGGTAAGCTACAGCAAGGGAACAACACGCAGAAATCTAACCCTAAGAAAATGCATGGCTCCTTGGAAAAGTGAAGTTAATGCTTTGAAATCTTTTGGTTAGTGATGAGAACATGCACACTGCTCCCTGTAACTTGCTGCTTAATCACAGCAGTGTCTAGAAGTGAACTTTCCCAACCTCCTCGATACATATCAGTTCTAGGACAGTTTCTATTTTTAAATCAAAATAACTCGCATAAGAGGACAAGAGGATGGGCCAAGTTCTGTCTATCAGGACAGTTCTATTTATAAGTTGGAGTGACTTGCATGCGAGAAGCAAGGGGGACACAACTTGTTGTTGGGAACCTGTTTTGTAACCGCGTGCGACGGGATTGAAAAAGAACGGCTACGGTAGCTCCTTGCTTTACCAAAACACCATCCAGTTCCAAACAGCCAAGCAATTCCAAAGCCTAACTACAGAGCATGGAGAAAGCAGGCCAGCCAAAAAGCCACCTTGCTCCTAATACTAGTAGAAACCCACAAGATTAATTTAACAAAATACTTATGGCATCCAGCGTTAACTGCAGGATCACTTTGCAGATGGACAGCTTAGTACTTCCTCGAGCAATATTCTACTCCATAAGCAGCCAAAACTCAAGGTTAAACCAAGTATTACCTAGACAGGAATGGAATTTGTGCTGAGAGTATGGAAGGCAAATTAACTTTACTCCTCTTCCTCTTACAAAATTAAAACCAAAAGTCCATGTACAATGTCTATTTTCCTTTCAAATATGAAAGGAAGTACTTTGTGAAAAAATTAAAAGCTAAGAAAAGCATTTTCAGCTCCGTCTTGATTGCTTTTCCAAATCCATAATTTGAGCAAAACAGCAGTTTAAGAAAATTCCAATTTAAATATTGGCATTACTGACTTCATTAACTTACACTAGACATCTAACCCAGCCTATTTACCAATCTGCTCTTGTTTCCAAAGCTGCACATGTGAAAGAGTCCATTATCCCATGTCAACATAAAACAACCCAAAACCTACTTATCCTCAGGCTAAGATTACAAGAACAGAGTGGTGGTTACCACTTAGCAACCATACCCAGTTGCTGGCACAGTCTACTATAGACTCAACTACCAACCTGAAGATTTTCTTGGCCTAAAATTCCATGCAGTAGGTTAGATCTACCCCACTATCTCCTCCCTCCCTCTAAATGGAGCAGTATTCCCAAGTAGAAGCAGAAATCAACTAAAGAAATAAGAGCCCTCTGACCAAACTCTCGATGAAGCGTGCTGCAGTCTCCTGTGCTAGCAGGAAAGAACTTACTACAACTCCTTCAGGAGGACAGATACACCTATATTAAGTAAGATTCATTCTCACCGTTAAAACACTAAGAATTAAATACAAGCAATGACAAAACAACTCGGGTTAAAAAGTTAAAATTAACTTTTGTATTAAGTCTAGGGATGAACATGAGATGCTAACATGAATCAAAACCAAGCTGTCTTGCCATCACAATTACTTTAACATATGTTAGCTCACTGAATTTAGGAGCCTCGAGGACAAACATATCCCTTGAGGACAGAACTGAAGGGAGTCTGGGAGTGAAGCCCAGACTGGCTGGGAAGTTACTCTCAGGGAGAAAGCAAGCTAAGAGATTAAATTCCTTCCCTCACTCTCTTCAGGGGGTAAATTAGCTTGCCTTCAGTAGCTGAAATCTGCAAGAATGCCAGTCCGTTAACAAGGGAATACCAAACCAAAAATCAGGTAAGGAAAAAAGAATCATATCACAAAAGTCCTGCAAAATTTCTTAGCACAGTTAATTGTCTGCCGACTGCGTTTGAAAACACAGTTACATAAAGAGAACATACTTTATATCTAATATCCAACATAGGTCTATAAATTCTTATTCACCAGCTGAGCTATTTCGTGAAAGATTCTGGTTTTGATTTCACTTCTGTAGTGTATTGCAACACTGTAGTGTTTTTTGGGTTTTTTTACCATGTTTTTTTAGAAGCGTTCTTCTAAGTGTAAGCCTAGAAAAACAGACGATTTTGCTAAGCTAAGATAGGAAGTTTTATACTAAGCACAATTGGTGTCAGGAAAGTCTTGCAGAGGAAGGATAGGAGTGAGAGCAGCCCATTTTGAACAAACCTCCACAGGACCACAGTGCGGGGCAGAAAAGCCCCACCCTGCAAAGCAACATTTCAGACAAAATATTTCAATGTCCCTCTCCTTCAGCACCTTGGCAGGGCATGGAAGGCGGCCTGCCAGCACAGGGTGCTTCCCAGCATGCGGTGTTTACATTTAGGATGCAAGAGGACACCACCCAGGGCTGGTTTTCCCAGGCTGTGTGGCAGCTCCATGGCCAGGTGAGACATTAATTTTGAAG
>VYZR01035831.1:12868-24708 GCA_013400675.1 Oxylabes madagascariensis
TTGCCTGCACCATCACCACAAAAGACACAGCTTCTTTCTGCTTGCTATTTTAGTTAAAATTAGTAATAGCTGTAGAGTTCTCTTTCTTGGTTGCGAGGGATAATGTCACAGAGACTTACGGAGTCTATTACCAGCTCCTACCCATGAACTGAAGAGGTATGTGGTGGAATCCTCCCCAAAAATACTCACATTCGAAAACATCCAGCAGTCTTCAAAACACGTTAAAACATGAAATATCCTAAACAACATGTTTTATTTACTCTTCCCTCAGTGTGCTCCACATTTCAGTGCCCTATGATGTTGTCATTCACCCGTCTTCCAGTGGGGACTTGCCTTTGCTACAATCTCTGGGGAAAGTGTGTCAGCACCAGGCGTGGCTGAATTGGCAAAGGAAGTGACTCCACAGCCAACTTTTTGAAACAACTATGCCTGTTTCCCGATGAAGTTTCCCACTTTTGCTGCCATTTGTGCGTGCTGGTACAAACAACCGGCCTGCTGGAAATGACTAAGTGGCTGAAAAATCCTGGCATTTTACTGCCTGTCATTAAGAACGCCTCTCTATTTCTTGCGCGTTGGCATAACTGAGCAGGACATTGTTTAGCCTGGGGAAAAGGAGGCTCGGGGCAGAGCTTATCACTCTCTACAAGTACCTGAGAAAGGAGGCTGTAGCCAGGTGGGTGCCAGTCTCTTCTCCCAGGCTACAAGTAACAGGATGAGAGGAAATGGCCTTCAGTTCTGACAGGGGGGGTTTACATTGGATATTAGGAAAGATGTCTTCATTGTAAATGATTGGAACAGATCGCCCAGGGCGGGCAATTTAACCGTGTCCTCAAATGCCATATCCACACATTTTTGAACACTTCCATGGGCAGTGCCAAGCTGATGGTTGGACCTGATGATCTTAAGGGTCTTTTCCATCCTTAACGATTCTGTGATGCTGTGATTGTTACTAATATTATGGCACTGCCACTAGCTGGAAAAATGCATGTTGCCTCACATTTGCCAAAGAAACCATCACAGTGTTTCACAAAACTGAAGTACCACTTACAAACTTTGTGGCACCTCCTCATTTAGGTGCTTGATTCTACAAATCTCAATTTATTTATTTATGTATTTATTTTAATTTTGGATTTTTGTCTTCCTTTTGCTTTTCATGCAACAATTTAAAAATAATATCTGAAAATTAAATTCTATCCTATGGTACTATACTGACTGATATAACTCCTCTGCAAGCACAGAAACTTAGCATTGGCACAGGCCCCTGTCTCTCGAGAAAAGCAGTAATTATGTGCACTGACNCACTTCCATGGGCAGTGCCAAGCTGATGGTTGGACCTGATGATCTTAAGGGTCTTTTCCATCCTTAATGATTCTGTGATGCTGTGATTGTTACTAATATTATGGCACTGCCACTAGCTGGAAAAATGCATGTTGCCTTACATTTGCCAAAGAAACCATCACAGTGTTTCACAAAACTGAAGTACCACTTACAAACTTTGTGGCACCTCCTCATTTAGGTGCTTGATTCTACAAATCTCAATTTATTTATTTATGTATTTATTTTAATTTTGGATTTTTGTCTTCCTTTTGCTTTTCATGCAACAATTTAAAAATAATATCTGAAAATTAAATTCTATCCTATGGTACTATACTGACTGATATAACTCCTCTGCAAGCACAGAAACTTAGCATTGGCACAGGCCCCTGTCTCTCGAGAAAAGCAGTAATTATGTGCACTGACAGCTATAGAGAGGTCGGTCTGAGAAGCTCCAGACCATGGAAAGCAGCGAGGATCCTTCCCTCTCCCTCCCACTAACCTGACGCTCTACGTGCTTGCTCCCGACTGACCTACCTTCAGTCCTCTCTCCCTTCTCCCTGGGGTCCTCATCCTCATCTCACTCAACCAGTTCTGGCTCCTACTTCATTGTTTGAGGAAAAGCATTTCTTTCCTTCTGCCATAGTATTTGCCCTCTTCAGAATTCTCATGTTACCTCTCCCCCACCCACGCAACTTTTTGACCTCGTCTCCTCATCCACTAAGGCCAAGTGCTCCTGTTCCTCATTTTTTTCTGTTTCAGTCTGTCTTCCCCTCTTCCAGTTCTTGCTCCTTCTGCACTAGTATCTCTTTGCCTTGATATCCCAGCTTCCAAACCTGATGCACAACTGCACTTTCAGGAAATTTCATCCCTGTGTCTCTGAGAAATACTCACGGTGGATGTTGTATTTTAGCCGCAAAGCCACAGCAAGCCTTTTTACAAATACTTGTACTAATGGCGACTTGTGAATTCTCATAACGTAAAGAAATGTTGCTGGCTGTAGCAAGAACAGCCAAAACACATCATTGATGTAATACTTCCTCCCAGTTCATCTTCATGTACTAAAACTTTGTGCTTAAATAGGAAATTATTAAATTAAACTGTTTCTTAGAGAAAAATCATTAACTTGCAGGTGTTTTAATGTCGTATAGCACATTTTCTTTAATTCCATTTCTATAACAGCTGGTTTAGATTAAATCTGCAATGGCAAAAATTTCTATCAACTTCAGTAACCAGCACAGGGAAATACAAAACAAAAAAAACTGGGAAAACCAAGAAAAAGTGAAAATGTAATATTTTAATTCAAATTCAGATGATGGTAGACAAAAAAGCATTAAAATCTCATAATACTACTCTAGAAAAAAATTATAATCTGGATAGACTTTGACAGAGACTAGAAAGGGAATTGCAGTAATTTGTGTTAGGCTACACGGAAGGTGACAGAGCTGAAAATACAATCTGAAACTCTAACGTGCTGCATGTGTAAGAAATTGAAATAACCCAGCAGCAAAATGTAAGAACTTAGTTACAGTATTTTTCCAACGTTTGTTCATTCAAGCCGCTAAGGATACCATGACGGGATTACATTTTGGACTGTCGCAAAAAAAACCCCAAAATGTGGATTTACACATCACACATATTTTTGCAACGGTAATACAGTAATTACATAGAGTGATAGCAAACAAAGGAAATGTGATTACATTAATTTCCCTATAACAAATGTGTGATGAACTATTTCTATACCACTTCGGAGGCAGGGAGGGTCAACCCTCAAACACCATACACTCATCTTTTGGGGAACTTGCTTTCTTATTGCAAACTATAAAAGAAAACCAGAATGGCCTGCATGGTTTACACTTTGCCGCTAATATAATTCATTCAGATAGTATGCTCTGTGCTGTTCCACATGACTTGGAAAAGCTAACTCAAGTGCTCAAAAATTTTCTTAAAACGATGTGAATCAGCTCTGTAATTTCAAACAGCAAGGAAATGAGATCTGAGGCAAAGGCAAGGCGGGCACTTACTGCCCCGAGTTATCAACAGGGTCTCCAGCACAATTCCAAATTACGGCCCATACCAGCCATCGCGGAGAAAATTAACTCTACCCCAGCCAAAAGTGGCACAGCTCTTTATGCCGCTTCACACATACGCGGTTTGGCAGCACGCAACAAGGCGCAAGGCGCGGACTGCCCATTAGTCACTAATTACAAGTACTATTTGAAGCGCACACGCAGACAAGACCGCGTTGCTCACTGTCGGCGCCGTTTCCCCATGGCGAATAACACAAGCAGGGCGGCCCGGGCTGCCGGCGCTGCCCCCGCTGCCCTCCCGGCCCACGGACGCCGCCTGCTGCGGGCCCGCNGGCCGCGGGAGGTGCGCTGGGATCCCCGCCCGAGCCCTGGGCGCCCGCGGCGCTCCCTGCCCTCCGGCGGCCTCTCCCGGTGACGGGGCGAGGCTCGCTGCCCTGCCTCTCCCCGAGGAGAGCTCTGCCAAACCCTCAGCGGGTGTGCGCAGCTTGGCATCTCCAGGCCCCCAGACGGCATTAGCTCCCCCGGCATCCCGCCCTCGAAAGGCGGCGGGGGCCTCTGGAATCCCGCCTGGGGCTGCTGGTGGTGGGAAGGGGAGCGGAGCGGTCTCGGCCCCGCGCAGCCTGCGGGGCTGTTCCAGCAGGGCGTACGCTGAGTGTGAACACACCCTGCGCCAGGAGTGCTCTGTGCATCCATTTTGCCCGTGGGCGTCACAGAGTGCCAGAGCAGCGTGCGCGCTCCTGGCTGCGATTCCGGAGCCTGGCAGGGTGGGAAACAGGTAAAAGTGCTTGAGAAGCGCCCAGCAAAGGAGCTCCATCGCCTTCCGTCCTGCTGCTGTGTGCGAGTGGGCGGTCAGGGTGGGAGCTGTGTGTCACTTCCAGTGGGACACTCGTCTGCCAGGGTCCATACGTGGTAGCTCTTCTCTGTACACAGGTGGGGTTCAGCTCCTCGCAGTGTCGAAGTTGTGTGCCTTCATGTACTGTTAGTTTTGCTTCTTACAGTTTTCTTAAAAAAGGGAACTTTGGTCCCTGCATCAGCAGCTTTACATATGTCGTCTAATGTTTCCCTGTGGAGTAGTTGGTGAGCTTTTTTTTTTTTTTTTAAGTGTTCCAGTAAAAAATCCCAAGGTTCCTAGTTTTATATTCAAATCAATTGATGAGATTTAAAGCTAAATTTGTAAACAGCTGTTGAACCATAATCGAATTCCATGCCCTTTATAATGAGGACCTGAAATTCCTCTAAATAGAAGTGAGTAATAATGGCTTTGCTTGACATGGCAGATACAGTTCAGCAGTGCAGGTAAGTCAGTCTCTTGGCTGAGCAGTCATTCCAGGCCTGCAGCCTCCCTTGTCATGGCATTTGCTCTTACCTGGCTTCTTGCTGAGCTGCTTCAGGGAAAAACAACATCATGTTGACAGCTCCTCGAGCTGGCTTGTCTTGAGGTACACGTCAGCTTCAGAGTGGAGGGGTCATTAAGATCTTACATTGGTTTAGCTCTGTCTTCCAGCTACACCACTGATGAAACAAATGTGCTTTGTAACTGTATTTGCTGATGTTGTTCCATATTTGAGAGTTTTGCTTCAAAACCTGTGTTTTGAAGCTGGTGAAAATGTTGAAAAGACCTGAAGTGAGCCTCTCTAGGCCCCATGAGAAACTAGCAATGTACAGTGTAAAAGCTCAGCTGGAGTACAGTATAGGTTTCCTTTGCCATCAGAATATTTAATTTTCGGTTTTTTCTTTGTAAAACATGGACCCACATATGAGCTGAAGAACACCTTCAACTGGCAACCTGTAACCTTCAACTAAGTGCCGTTTAAGGTCATTGGCATCCCTGTTTTGGTTTTTTTTCTGTTTTTTGTGAACGTGCACACAAAATTTATCTTTGGAAGGAGGATGATCACTAAGACTGTCTTTGAGACCAGAAAAAAACCTAATGCTTTACCATATCTTCTGGTCGCTTTGGGAAGATTTTTCTAAGCTGTTTGGTCCTTTGGCCTTTTAACACCTGGAAAATCCACAAGAAGTGTTATGACTAGCAAGATTATATATTTGCTCTAGTGTCTGAAGATAGGTTTTAATCGTCTATCTCAAGCTTGTTTAGATCCCTGAATATTAGAATAATGCAATAGATCAGTCTGCAAACAAGTTCTAATAAAATGAAAGTAAGAAATTCTTTAAAAATATTGGTACAGGTGGAATTTTGTTCATGAATAGCAAGGCAAATTTCTATCAAAGAAAAGATGTGAATAGGGAATCTTTTGATAAATGGCTTAAAAGCCCAGGTTTTGCTGCATACAGTTCTACAAAGAGCACTACTTGTAATTACAGATGTGTCTTAGTCTACTGAGTAGGTTGGACATGTAAGTTAGGAAGGATTTGGGTCATCAAATTAAAAGCAAAATTGACAAATCTTGTTTTTCAAGTGCACTGTTGGCCCTTGCTTACTGACTGCACTGCATTCCTCTCTGCATTGATCTTTCACACAGGGGGAGAAGAAAAGGCACTTGAAAAGACAAAGGGTAATGAAATGGAAAGAAACCTCAAGACCTCAGCGCAGGAAGCGACTTTGACCTCCGTTCTGAAATTTAAGAGGGCCCTAACGTAATCTTTATTAAATATCTACCTGTCAGTGAGATCAAGTGTGCCCATAATACATTGCTGAGTAGGTTTGTACAGTTCCTCTGAAGAGATCTGTGTAATTATGCTTTAGCTGTTCATCCAGTGCATACTGTGGAGGGATAAAGGAAGGTGATTGTGTTAATAGTGTATTTAGGAAGTTTTATAATAGGTTTTTGAAAATAGTTGTGTGCTTTTTTGTACATTAAAAAAAAAACAGCCCTGAGCTGAGATTTCTGTGAAATGAAGGCATATAATAACTCCTCTGCTTACTTTGTTGAACACTAATGTATGCTCACATAATCTTATACAACGGCATATTTTGTGTTTCCCTTTTCATACATCTTATCATTGTAATGGAATCTGTTATTACACAGTACATAAGAAATAAATTTTTGTGTTAATACTGAAAACTCAGGAAAAAGGAAAGCTGCTGGACTCCTGGTTGTACTCTGGATTTGTAAAAGTTCCTGTCTGGTTGCCGCGACCAGAGGGTGATTTGGGTTGAGCTGGAAGGTTTCCCTGAGAAGGACTGCCTCACATCTGCACCCAGAGCAAGCATCTCTGCCCTGTGGTGCTTCTCTGAGCACTTGGTACTCACTCCAGTGCAGTGGGGTTTATTTCAGAATTCAGTCTCAGAAACAGAGAGGAGTCCAGCAGTGGGGGCAGGGAGGAAAAAGCAGAATGCTTCCTGACTCCAGATCAGCTTGAGTGGTAATTGATTAACACAGTTGTTTAATACATTTCCAGAAGGAGTAGTCATACCCTTATGAGGAACACAGGCTGGCATTCACAGGACTGACAAGGTAGTCCTGTCTGCCTCTCGAGGGGAGAAAACATGACATTTGATAATTAAAATCCAAAACTTGTATTCAGTAATGAAGCAGATAGACTTGTTGCTCCTCTGAATATGCTGGCATATTCATTATCCCTCACAGATGATCCCTTCTTTATTTCACGCTTTAGTAGAGACTTAGGGCCACATGGCTGTCACTCTTCCAGGGAGCCATTCCCTGTCCTCCCCTGTCTTGGCACCTGAGCTCTGCACTTGCTCTGCAGCACAGGAGCTGCTTTCTTCCAAATCCCAGCTCAGGATCGTTGACACCATCCGCTTCTGGACACTGCTTTCTGACAGTGTTCTGGAAGGTGGTTTATTAGTTATTTAAATCCTTTGTTTGCAGGATAAGGAAATCTGAGCTCTTTTAAGGATGTCTTTTGAGTGACAAAATCACCATGGTGAACATCTGTCGAATTAGGTAGTAAATGCTAGGCAAGTAGGAAACAGATGATTCGTCATAACTCCCGAGAAAATCTCACAAATGTTGAGTAGGTTTTTCATTAGCTTCATGGATGTAATAATTTCTTCTCTTGTCACACCCTGAGGTAATGTAGCTTAGCTGATACCTTTTGAAAAGGAAGGTGAATTATGCTGCAAGGGTATTTATCATCTTAAGCTAAATCTCCTGAAACTGGATTGGNTAGACTTGTTGCTCCTCTGAATATGCTGGCATATTCATTATCCCTCACAGATGATCCCTTCTTTATTTCACGCTTTAGTAGAGACTTAGGGCCACATGGCTGTCACTCTTCCAGGGAGCCATTCCCTGTCCTCCCCTGTCTTGGCACCTGAGCTCTGCACTTGCTCTGCAGCACAGGAGCTGCTTTCTTCCAAATCCCAGCTCAGGATCGTTGACACCATCCGCTTCTGGACACTGCTTTCTGACAGTGTTCTGGAAGGTGGTTTATTAGTTATTTAAATCCTTTGTTTGCAGGATAAGGAAATCTGAGCTCTTTTAAGGATGTCTTTTGAGTGACAAAATCACCATGGTGAACATCTGTCGAATTAGGTAGTAAATGCTAGGCAAGTAGGAAACAGATGATTCGTCATAACTCCCGAGAAAATCTCACAAATGTTGAGTAGGTTTTTCATTAGCTTCATGGATGTAATAATTTCTTCTCTTGTCACACCCTGAGGTAATGTAGCTTAGCTGATACCTTTTGAAAAGGAAGGTGAATTATGCTGCAAGGGTATTTATCATCTTAAGCTAAATCTCCTGAAACTGGATTGGGTATGAGCATGCTGTGTCATGGGTGGCAGATATGTACAGAATGCTGTCTATTTCACTTCTGGTCTCACAAATACATATGATTATTGCAGCTGGTTCCTTCTGCCAGTAACCTTGGACTGCTAAATATAATTCAATTATGCACAAAAGTACTTTAAGCTGTCTATACTTTGCCTGTTGATATTAGTTCAAAAATCAGATTTAAAATTCTGAGTTGCTGCATTAGTCACTATTATGCCTTTTTAGTTATCTGGTTATTTGCTTTTTAATTTTGCATACAGGCAAATCTGATTGTGTTAGCTGTGTGTTTTTTTCCAGTGACAGATAAAGAGAAAAGGAGTGGCTAGTGGCCTGATGGTACACAATGTAAGAGGAGAGATATTTTAGACCTAAATTAGCACTAAATCTTCAGGTATTGTTTTCTCTAGTTTTCTGTTAGATGTTGAAGGACATGGAAGTGTTTGTATTGTTCAGAACTGCTGTTTGTAACCCTGGCAGATGTTGCTGTGGAGACAGCATCTTCCACAAGAAGTCATTTGAAATTAATAAGTAAAAGGTCCTGATTGTGCAAAGATGTTAAAATTAGAAAATAATTAAAATAAATTAATAATTTATAAATAAATGTAAATAAAGCGTAGCAGTACTTTGATTAACTGAGATGTTAAAACAAGATGTTAAAACTGCACTTGACAGAACTCAGAACTCAGTGTTTGCTTTTGCAAACAAGCTTAAATTTATAAGGAGCTTGAATCAAGAAAAATTAATTGGAATTTTAATTTTTGCTTCACTTTAGGCAACAACAAAAAAAAAAGTAGTTTTTTAAACTTTCTTGTCCCATGAGAAATATTTCTCACCAATTAGAGTTTTACGCTGGAGAGAGAACACAAAATGGTTAGTGATTTGGGTTTGGGATTTTTTCATGCATGATAAAAGGACACAGTTTTGATAGGTTTTAAAAGATATTTCTTTGAGTTTGTCTGTTGACTGCCTGTCTTTAGTTAATGACCTTTATTGAATTAAAGTTTGTCATTCAAATATCACTCAGAGCTTAGAATCTGTTTTGAAAAGACAGGACCAAAGAGCTTTCACTTTCTCCAGGAGCAGATCACTTTCTCTTTCCTGCTTTCTTTCACCCAGGCTGTAAAATTTATGCACAGCAGTGGCCTTTCCATTGCTGTCCTGGTTCAGAATTGGGAATTAGACCTGTGTCTAGGTTTCTGGGGTTAGCACTGAACAGCTGTGAGGTACCCTGCTCCCTCTGTGGCAGGACACAGGAGGTCTGTCAGAAGTACAGCCTCCCTGTCCTTGCCAGCTTCAGCATCTCCCGAGTGCTGCTCTGGCATCCTGCTTGCTCCCGCTGACACCTCTGCCGAGGCTCACCACAGACACTGTGTCAAGGCACTTTGAAACACAAACCAACGTGTCTGTAAGCGGTTTTATTGACTTCTGACCACTATAGTGGTTTTCTGATGTGGTTGCTGATGGCAGTGTAACCCATCCAATTAAGCTAATGGGATACATCATCTTACCCTGTGCTGTCCTGTACATTTTTTTGCTACATATTGCATGTGTAGCAATTGTTGAAGAAAAAGAAAAGTACGCTATTGAACCAGAAAGCAGATCAAGAGCAACCTGTCTGTTGCTCTGCTTAGTAGCTGCACTGCTAAGCCTGGCTTGGTTCCTGTTTTTGATTGCACTTTGGAGTGGATAAGTGATGCACATAAGTGGATTTGCTTTCACTTCCTGTTTTGTTTTTCAAAGGGCTGCTTTCATGTTTGCATCAATTCTAAAACTTAAATCATGCAAGGATTGAAAATGTTGTAAATGCTCATATGTTTTGCGAAACAAAAAGCTCTTTTCTAAATGCACGTTAAGAGTCCTCCTAAATTTTGCTTTTTATTACACTATTTGTGAAGTACTTCTTTGTATAAATACTATTATTATGGATGTGGTTTTTAACATGAAATGACAAGTTAGTTTCTTTCGTTTGTGACCTGATGTGTAGTGATATGCTAGTCGTTGCCTCAGTTTCTTTTGACTGCTGTAAGCTAGTATAGGCTGGAAGGGGAATTAAAACAGAATTGAGTTTTCTAAAATGCCATTGGAGGCAGGTGGTAAAATGAGCTGCAGCTTCTCGGAATAAGCAAAGACGGCATCATGTGAAAGAGAAAGGCAGATGTGGTCCTGAAGTAGCTGTTCTTTAGGCTTGCCATTTTTTTAACGCTTTGGGCCTTTTTTTTCAAACTGTGGTTACTATTAAATGACTACGTAAAGTATCGGGGGGAAGCAGGGTGTGTCATCTTTGAAACAGTCTTCACTTAATTCTGATTTGACTGAGGTCTGTTGTTATCTCTTTAATTTTCATTCCAGTGAAAGCTGGTGGGATGCGGATTGTGCAGAAACACCCGCACAATTCAGATGCCAAAGAAGAAAAAGATAAGGACGACCAAGACTGGGAAACCAGCAGGTGAGCATTCTGATTTGGTGTATGTGCTACAGTGAATTTCCATGACCTTGAACCTTATCACCAGTTTGTTTTCCTTGTGATTAGCTGACCAAAGGTGCAGTTGTTTTTGTATCATAACCAGTAGCAAGTTAGACACTCCTTCAAAAAACTTGGGAAATTTGGGAATTTTCATATTGCTGAGCCTTCTTTAAATGGTACTGCCATGTAAGAGAAGGCTGGAGAAGAAAGTACAATAGAAGTAAAACCTCAGCTTTCCTAAAATGTCTCAATTCAGATTGTGCAGAAGCATAGAGGCTAAGCATATTTAGACAGAAGTATTAGGCTGGTAGTCCAAATATGAGGTGGTCTTTCTGTGTGCTGGGTGTTTCCTTTTACCCTTTGGCCCTTAATCCTGTGTCTGTGAGGTATTTGACAATGATGCTTTTGAAAAGACAAGTAAAAATCTTTGGTACTAATATTACCTGCTTTTATTTTTAGATGGGAATCTATCAGTTTTGGTGGTGGAGGATACTAAGACTGCAGTTACTTAGCAGTTTTAACTAGTTTTATCGGATTACTGCTGTTTTGAAATGAAAGCAGGGAGGTTCGATGGACTGTCGCTGTTTTTCTGTTCTTACAAAAGCCACCTGGTTTTGTGCCGCTTTCCTCAGTTAGCTGTTTTCCTTTCCAGCCAAGACTATATTTACCTGAAATGTTTATCTGCTAACTTAGGGCATGGGTTTGTCCTTGCTATTTGCTCAAGTTAAAAAAGACAAACCAGAGAACCATTCCTGTTTTTTGGTAAGTAGACTGACTTAGTTTATACTTATTTTACATGTATAATAATGGTAATAAATAAGCATTGTGAAAATGTCTAGAAATAAACCCAAGTGTGTTTATTTACTTGAACAGAAAACACCTTTCTGAGAAGGGAAAAGTAAGTTTAGTTAATAAATTCAAATACCAGGCAGGAGGATTAAAATTTATGTCCTTTCTTCATCAACCAAGTTGGTCATCTTGTAATTCTCTACTGTGGCGCATAAGTTGAAAGAGTCTGTATTGCAGCCAAGTTTTGTCTAAAGTAAAAAATTTTATCTCTGGGTCTATTTAAACTTTGTTTAGGGATACATCCTTTCATCTGAGGACTGTTGACCTTGGCTGGACAGCCGCTGTCTACCAGACTGCTCTATTACTCCCCTACTCAGCAGGATGAGGAGGGAGAAAATAAGATGAAAAAAACACGTGACAAGATAAGGACAGTTTAATAAAGCAAAAGCGAAGACCATGCATGGAAGCAAAGGAAAATAAAATATGTATCCACTATGTCCCATCAGCCGATGATGTCCATCACTTCCTGGGAAGCAGGGCTTC
>VYZR01035833.1:0-10115 GCA_013400675.1 Oxylabes madagascariensis
CAGGTTTGTCTTTTTTGCTGCAGTGTGAGTGGGAGAAAGAAGAGGGAAATGCCTTAGTTGAGCAGTGAGGCTATGCACATTTCCAGCACTCTTTTATTATTAATTAATGTCAGCTGCAAGCTATAGAAAATTAAAATCTTTTTCTCATGTCATTGTCATGAGCTGGTATGACTCACTGAGATGGAGGCTGGAGGATGCTGAGTAAGAAAGGCTTATATACTTCAAGCTTTGGTATTTGGGGTTAATCTGTGACCCTGATCTGGACTGGGCATGGAAATCTATGGCTGAGTTTTGAGGCTAATTCAGTCTTTTTCCACTTCTTTTATTCTGAGCTGAACAAAGAGATCTTCGTATCTCATGTGCATGCCTAGGCACAGCAGAGGAGTGAGGTGGGTTTGCTCCAATAACAGAGCTTATGCACAGCTTTCCTCACAGCTGTCTGTATCTCCACAGCTTTTCACAAGCAAAGGTTGAGAACTGGGCTTAGATACACAAGCAGCACAGCAGGCTAACCACAGTTACACAGTTTCTGGATTAGAGCCGGTTCTCATCCGGCCTGATCAGAGAACGGGGCAGAGCAAGTTGATATGTTTGCAGAAGGCCATGCAGAGGTAGCATAAGCACCTTGTGTCCGGAGGGGTGTGCACTAACCAGAAACCGGCACCTTTGAGGCACCTTGCATGCAAGTGCACTTCCATCCTGTGCACTCCTTCACATCTTCTTACTGCGAGGAGGCGGCTGTGAATATTAGCACATCAGCCATGCCCACCCATCCACTCTTCACAGTTCACACTTACACATTCATCCACACAAACATCACCTCTGAACTGGACAGGGTTAAATTAAAGCCATTGCTCTGTTAAAGCCAGGCTTTGAACAGGGAGATTGGATTTGCAAAGAAGTGGTAAGTTCAAGCTGCTCTGGGGCAAGCCCTGGCAGCCCAGGCTGCAAGGTGTCAAACTGGAAAAAAATCCTGCTCCTGGCAGGGCCGCACAAATCACCATAACTCTTTGTGCCCCTGTAAAATAGACACAGATTATCCCTGAACAGAGATCCCTGATCTCGCTGAAGCTCCCAGAGAGTGAGAGCTACACATGAAATATGCTAAAGGGGAGCAAAGCATTATTTCCCTTCCCCGAGTTGTATTTCTGAAAGGCCTAAAGCTTTGGACAGTACAGGTTGGGTGCTCAACGTTAGCCCCTGCACAACTTTGTTGGTTCTGAGGTCTGCAGTCTTCTCTAGATGAGATTTTAGACTGTGCAACTAAGCCATTGTGTTTTGTTTAGAAGAAGGTAATTTTTGCAAAATTTTGAGTGCTGCAGAGGTTGCCTGCTGCAATGTTATGAATGGAGTTCTCCACTACTGTTCATGTACCTAGATCTTCACACTGAAAATGTAACAGGGAAGGTTCTTAAGGGCTTAGGGTATCAAAAAATTGTGTATCTAAACGACAGTAATAAACGAATCCATTGCCTTTATAAGCTGTGTTCTGGGTGGCTCTTGGGATGCAGAAAGCTCTGGGTGCCAGCAGAGGGCTTGCAGGGTTCCCTGCTCCATCGGGGAACACCACTGGCTTTGTCCAGAGCAGCAGCCCTGCCAGCCCATGCTTCACTGTGTGTCTCCAGCTCAGCACTGCATCCAGGTGTGACCCCGAAATGAGTGGCTCTGCCAGCTACTCGAGTCTTGTCATTTGGTCTTATGATACAACTACCTGACCTCTGAAGAACTTCACTAAAGGAGTTTAGGTGCTGAACCCAAACTAAAACCTTCTCCCTCCACTAGCAAAGATCTTGTAATCTTTCCTGCAATGTCTGTTGTGAAAAGTTATGTGGGATATCTGCTGACAGTTCCTCTAGACCTAAATGCTAGAGTCAAAATGTGATAGAGCCACCCAAGAGGTAAGCTATTTAGGCTTTGTAAGTGCAATGATGAAATTTAGAGGCACAAATAACAAGGCTGAGTGTTTGAAAGCGAGGGACATCCTGTGATCCTTTGAGGTTAAATACTTCCCATTTAAAAGGAACCTAAAGAACTGCATGGATGTAAAATCTGGTAGATCCTTGAGTACTTGCTTTTCCTTAGCAGTTTTTTTCTTTTGTTCACCGACTCCTTGGATCTCTGAACCAGTGTGGAGAGAAAAGACACCAAGGAATTATACTTTTCACAATAATTTTCTACAATACCTTTTGTATACCCCCCAAGCCAATTTTCTTCACCCATTCATATCACCTTGCTTGTCGTTGAGGCCTGTTGCCATCTGGATTATCATTGCTGTCACCATCCCTAGTAATTATATTTATTGGATGGACTTTGAGAATAGCAAGCTTGTTGCAAGGCTTTACATAACATAAAGGAACTGTATGTACTAATTTGTCATAAAGGCAGCATATATTCCAAGCCCGTCAGTGTTGGATTTCTTGAGATCAGTAGGGAAGAAGATTATAGAGGTTAGGCTCTGCCTTATGGCCTGTACTGTTACACTTAATTTGGGTCCTGCTTCCTACTCTGATTTAGTGCATTTCAATCTTCACAGATACTTTTGGCTCTAGGATCCTATAAGCTTTTTAGCACTTCTGTTAATCTCCATGTAAAGGAGATTTCCCTCTAGCTTTAAAATCCACTTCAAGGGGTTGTCCTGAAATATAAATAATTATTCATGGCTAAGAAATTTTTATATAAATATGCTGTGATGAGGGAAATCCAAAAGCAGCTGCTCTGGTGTTTCAAGAAGGGAAAGAGGCATGTGAGTAGAAACAGATGCAGCAATAGAGGAGGAAATGCAAAGCACAGGGGTTTTATTTTAGTACTTTATAATTAGAAATCGGCAAATTATATAAAGGGGTGATTGAATAGTTCACAGAGTTAGTAACAAAACAGCCTTGAAATCCAAGGACAGGAGTTCAAGGAAGAGTGGGCCTATAGGTATGAAAAACCCTTGTCTGACTCAGCTTTGAGGAGCCAGTGTTGCTTCCCTGCCTGGCTCACGTTCACTTGACAGGTTGCAGTCACCAGAGGCTGGGCACCGCTTTCATGCGTCTGATTTCAGCTGTTATTTTCAGCAGAGTCTGTGTTTTAGTCATTCTTGACTTACCATTTGACTTTTCTGACAGGACTAAGACATAGGAGCAAAAGGCTCTGACTTGCTTCAGATCTTACGTTGATGCTGAGTAAACCTGAGGATTTTTGAGAGAAATTTAGGAGCTGAAGGTGGTACAAGAACAACACTCAGGATGACAGACTGTTTTTGGCCCCAGTTTGAAGCAGAGCTGGCAGGAGGCAAAGGACCCAATGTGTGTCTCAGTCATCTCCCATATATCTAAAGATTTGTCTATTGCATGTGTGTTCTTTTTTTGTCATGTATTAAGAAATTTAACTGTTCTCTGTGTCTTCCTGATGTGTGACAGTATCTCCTCAACTCCTAATTTGTTCTCTTTATACTTTTTCTGCTTGTTCTTTTTCTGAAAACCACACCCAGTCACTAATATCTTCCTCTTTGCTGCCCAGAGACCTTATGACAGCAGACTGCCATACAGTACCTAATTCCATTATCCTGCATTTATCTGAGTTTACAAATTAAAGATGCCATGGACTGGTATAACACTTTCAGTTACAGATAGCAAAAGCTATAGTCCTAAAGTAATTTCAACCTTAACACAACATGTAGGGGACATATTTAAGTTAGGCTTGACTAACTCAGAAATGTCTTAACCATCTGCAAATTTTGTTCCTTACACTGCTAGAGGGATAATAAATGATGGTCCTCTGAACAAACTCAGACTGCCATCCTAAAAATTGCCTGTACAATTCTTTTCTTGACTTTGTTTTTCAACTGTTCTTTAATCAATGATAGTGATTACCTCTGTGTAACTTTGATTTCTGTATAATATTGTGGAGAATTTTATAAAGTTATTTTCAAATCTTATCAACCTAGAAATTTATCTTCTGTATTATCTCACTGTTTTATTTATTAGAGTTCTCAGACTAAGCACTTATTGAACTGTGATAGTCACCTCTTATTTCACTTCTGCCCTATCTGCACTCATTGCATTCCTGATAACATTTAGATTACAAATTTGTTACAAATTCGTCTGTTCTTTCTGTTGTCTCAGTGCATAGCTTTGAGTTAACTTTGCTTGCCTAATTTAATCATAAATGGGACTGAAAACCTCTTTTCTGACTTTTGCTTCTGAATTTGCCTTTCTTATTTATTATGTAAAAGGGCTACATTATGACTATGTTGTACCATTGTGAGAAGCATCCCAGGTGAGGCTGGAGGTTCATTGGCAAAGCTGTGAGCTGAGGAGGGAGAGAGTAGGAGGATTCGCAGCTCTGCCCTGTGGAACATTCAGCAGAGTACATAGGGAAGATTGTACTGGTTCTGCTCATCTCCAGCTCTGCTTCTGGCCACTGCTGGGAGTAGGAAACCCAAGCAGGTGACAGGGAATAAGCTCTGTGAGGATACACAGGAAGAACCACTTAAACTGACGTTTGTGGTCCTTGGAATAATTTGTGCAAAGCTTTTTGGTTTGGGGGTTTTGTTTTGTTTTTTGTTTTCTCGCATGGTAAATAAGAACATAAAGGCATCAAAGCTGTTTGTCTGTCTTTGCTCCTCACAGTAGGTAGATAACTCAGAGGACAGCAGCAGTAACCTCTGACAATGTTCCACCAAGTATGCAAAATGGATACATTATGATGCAGCTACCAAGTAAACACAAGCCAGAGAAACTTCACTTTTTCATATTCTGTATTTCTTTCTTTCAGGAACACAACGTCCAAAAGACACTGCTCCCATTTATCCAAATGAATTTTGACCTGTGTGTTAAATGCTGGAAGAGGGCTGAACACCACCAGCAAACTCGCGTCCTTGTGCTGAGGAATGTTTATGCAATTCAGGTAACATAATGCTAATTAAATGAACTGTAGATCATAAATGATCTCCAGGCAGGCATCTNGGAGGGGCGTTCGGGGCAGGTGGTGCCGGCGGGGAGCGGTGCCGAGCCGTGCCGAGCCGTGCCGAGCCGCGCCGGGGGCGGCCCGCGGTGCCGGCATGGTGCTGCAGGAGCCCGCCGGGGCGCCGAGAGGGGTCGGTGATGCCGCCGCCGAGGTACGGCTGTCCCGGCTTCGCTGGGCTGTGCTGCTGCTCTTCAGCAGCTACTCCCTGTGCAACGCCTTCCAGTGGATCCAGTACGGCAGCATCAACAACGTCTTCGTGCGCTTCTACGACGTGAGCGCCTTCGCCATCGACTGGCTTTCCATGAGCTACATGCTCATCTACATCCCGCTGCTCTTCCCCGTCGCCTGGCTGCTGGACAAGAGGGGCCTGCGCCTCATCGCCCTGGCTGGCTCGGCCCTTAACGCCATGGGTGCCTGGGTGAAGCTGGGCAGCCTGAAGCCGCACCTCTTCCCCGTCACGGTCCTGGGACAGGTCATCTGTGGCCTCGCCCNTCCCATTTATCCAAATGAATTTTGACCTGTGTGTTAAATGCTGGAAGAGGGCTGAACACCACCAGCAAACTCGCGTCCTTGTGCTGAGGAATGTTTATGCAATTCAGGTAACATAATGCTAATTAAATGAACTGTAGATCATAAATGATCTCCAGGCAGGCATCTGCCAGTGGCGCGTTGCTCAAGTAATGGGAAAACAAGCGCTGACTCATTAACTGCGAATTCCCCATGAGAATGGAAACAGACACCACTTCTGGCTCCTTTACTTCAGTGACGCTGAGATGTTTTAATTTTGATTTCACTGGATATTTTCACTCTCTAGTGTGCCATTGTGAAAAAAGCCATCAGAGGCCAACCCAAACGAAATCCAAACCGGTTCCTTCGCTCCAGGACTCCACCCTGGCATTTCTGGCGGCGTCGGGCATTGCCCACTCGCTCACAGCCTCCCCCAGGTCACAGTTCTGCTCAGCCCACCTCCCGCTCATCCCGAAGCCTCTCCGCCCCCGGCCCCAGTACCGCCGGGGGGCCCGGGCGGCGGCGGGGACGGCCGTGGGGTCGCGGCCCCTCTGCTGCGGGGCGGGCGGCGCATCCGCAGGGCCCAGGCCGGGGCTGCCGCCCATGAATGAGTGTCCCGGCGGTGNGGCAGCATCAACAACGTCTTCGTGCGCTTCTACGACGTGAGCGCCTTCGCCATCGACTGGCTTTCCATGAGCTACATGCTCATCTACATCCCGCTGCTCTTCCCCGTCGCCTGGCTGCTGGACAAGAGGGGCCTGCGCCTCATCGCCCTGGCTGGCTCGGCCCTTAACGCCATGGGTGCCTGGGTGAAGCTGGGCAGCCTGAAGCCGCACCTCTTCCCCGTCACGGTCCTGGGACAGGTCATCTGTGGCCTCGCCCAGGTCTTCATCCTGGGCATGCCCTCACGCATCGCCTCCGTCTGGTTCGGCTCCCACGAGGTCTCCACCGCCTGCTCCGTTGCGGTCTTTGGGAACCAGGTAATGGCAGCTGCACCCCGCCTGGCCACGAGTGTGAGGCGGGCTGGCACTGCCTGGCCGGAGACTGGGAGTGCTAAGGGAGCAGACCAGGGAGGGGTAAGAGATGCGCATGGCCTGAAGGGCAGCCGCAGAGATAACACGAACTCACATGAAATTCCCTGTGGAAAATGCAGCTGGTATCTGGAAGGGTGCCACTGGTGTTAGCTTGAGGGCTGATGGTGGGGGCAGAGGCAAGTGGGACCTCCATCTGCAAAGTTTGGGGCAGCATGGGGGTTAGATATGATTCTGGCTTTGGGAGGTCTTTGGCTCGGGCTCTTCTCCAGTGCCTTCCACTTCCTCTGTGTGTGAATCTCCAGTCCAGGGCTGTGATTCCGTAGAACTGTGAAAGGCCTGGGGGGGAAAGCACAGTGCTGAGAAAGTGCTTCAGGCAGAGTGTCCTTCAAATCTTGTATCTGCAGTTGCATCTGGACTTGACACTGCAATATCCTCTTCCTGGTGACAACTAGATGGGACAAAGGAGATTAGCTGTCTGCTGAAAACATTGTCATTGGGCCCTGGAGGAAAAGGACTTTAGCACTTTCATACCTCTTAGAAGTAGATACAGAGTTTCCACAAGCAGTTGCTTTGGAAAAAATAAAAGTTCCCATCAGGCCCGTGTGAGGTCAGCTCCCCGAGGACTCCTGTATCAATGCGGGTGCCGGAGGCCAGTGACCCACACTTGCTCAAGCTGTGACTGTCTTTTCTTGTAGCTAGAGTAGATAAATTTTTATACAGCTTTGAAAGGATCAGGGAAATAGCTTCTTGACCCTTGCACCGGAACACCTGCTCATACCAGTTGCATGAAGGGAATAAGCCAATACTGATGCAGTCCGGCATAAGTGAAGTGAGCCTGGCTCTGCAACCCTGACACAAAGAGGAGGAAAGTGGAACCTGGCATTAGCTGCTAGGCTGGACCTGTGCCCCTTGCTTTGAGATGCAGTGTACTCCCCTGCATGAGACTGTGCTTCACCCTGGACCGTTCAGCCTGTGAGTGGCTGCCATTCTGGTTTGAATGGTTTTCAATTCAGGTAGCTTTTAATGCAGGCTGCTTCTTCCTGTGTTTCTGGATTTATTTAGATACTGCTGAGGCAAAAAGAAGTGAATGCTTGGAGATGGTATTTGAGGAACAGTAGTTCGCTGAGCAGCACTCGGGAATTAAGGGGGCTGCTTCACATCTCTTGGAAAAGAAAACATCTTTCCTTGAGTGCATCTAAGCTTTCCTTTTTGCTCTTATCATCCCGTCTAGTGGGCTGTTTTTTATGTGTTTTTAAATGCATCTTTAGAGTGGAAGGCATCTAACTTGGCAGGAGCAAACAACTAACTGAGCATTTTGCTGTCATATTTCTTAAAAATTATTCAGGTGGAGTTACTCAACAGTGTGCATTAAAAATCCAAACAATGAGGCTGCCAGCCTGTGCTATATGCCTGTGTGGAGTGATCATCATCCCAAAAGGAGTGGCTTAGTGTAAAGGTTGCGAAAAGCAAACTTTGGCTACCCTTTTGGTGCTCCACACAGCTCTGGCGGTTGAACTGACATGACAATAAGACCTCAGTTCAGTACAGCCTTTGCTTTGTAAGCCCAGACTTCCCTTTTAGAGAATCAAGGAAGTCAGAAATGGGAGTGACTAAAGACAGAGCATATACTCCATAGGGAAGACCTATTTATTCCCATCGTCAGGCATAATCACAGTCAATGAAAACTAGCTATTTTGTTTACTGGTGAGGCTGGGCAGCAGGAAGAAATAGAGGCACACATTTTTCCTGACTGCAGTTAAAGACTGTACTAGGGGAAGTTAGCAAAGGGTATAATACAGTGGTTTTGTAATTGCAGTATGGTAAATTATTCCCTATGTTCGTTTCTCTGCAACTGTATGGTTTTCCTTGCCATGTCACTTAGTTTTATTATTATTATTATTATTATTATTATTATTATTATTATTATTATTATTGAATACCATGCACTGTTGTCCCTCTCCATTAGGAATTGCAAGCAACTGCATGAAGAAGCAGGGAAGTGTCACTGCTTCTTTATTTGCTACACCTGCCCTCTTTCTGCTCTTGCTCTCTTGGCTGCACTTCAGCAGTGCTGTCCTGAGGAAAACCCCGTCTGCTGGCTCATCTTGGTCTGCTGGGGCCATGTTTGCTCAGGACGCTGACTCTGCTTGCTGACTGATGATAACCTTCAAGTTCAAAGTTAGCCCTGAAGAGTAAATCGTTGAACCAATCAGATCAGGTGTTAAATACCCTTTAAAAAAATCAAACAATCCCTAGTAAGGTATCAGAATCACCTCACTTGTTTCTGGCCATATGTTGGCTGTGGTATCTGAACTGCAAATCTGGTTAGATTGAGCACTCTTGAATCAGTGATGGAGAGCTTCTAGAAGAGTGTGAACACCTGTGGATGTGATCACATCCTCTTGTTCACCCACTGCTGGTTTTCATGACATTTTACTTTTCCACATTTTAACAGGAAGATACATAGGTGTTTTTCCATTTTTTTTCCTTGTCATGGAAGTTCATGTGTGGGGAGGCATAGAATGAAGTTTGCCTGTCGGATGCTTTGGCATTAATATATTAGTGTTATTGAAATACTACTGGCTTCTCATTGCTTGAAAGACTAGAAAAAAATCTATATGGGGACTCTTCCTCACGCTGAAGATCTGGGGTAAAGAAGCAGAAGTGTTATGGGGAGTTCACTGAAGTTTTTCAGATGTATTTTACTATTGGCAGGAATTTGTCTGACATGCTTATGAAATACAGCTGTCAGTAGTATTGTGCCTGCTACATCAGCAGTGTTCCCTGGGGAGCACCTCAGTGCTGGATATCTATGTGAAGCCCCACACACGAGGTGCATAGGAGAGAGTGGTCTGAGTAAGGCCATGCTGTTACCATTCTGTTGTATTGATCCATCAGCTGGGCCCCTGTTTGGGACAGGTTCAGACCTGACAGGCAGCAGCAAACAGGCTTATAAACTTCTGTGCTGATGGCAGACTGTCCATCATTCTGCCTGGTGACAGGACTGCAGTGGGAGGAAATGCTCTCCTGGGATAATGGCATTTGCAGGAGCGTGCACTTGCTGGAGCAGCAGGCCTTGCCCCTTCATTTAACACACTTGCTCCTCTGCAATGTGGGGATGAGGAAGCACATGGTCCTTTGGCATGACAGAGCTAACATGCTGGTGGGGATGTTTAGGTAGCGAGTTAAGTTTCCATGGCATTTTGAAATTTATAAGCTGGATTTGATGGCCAGGTACCAGCTCTCTCCTTCAGCTGCCGTGGTGCATTCTGAACTGCTGTGCCTGGATTTTATGCATATCTCACTAGTTTATCTCCTGTTGTCACTTGATGGGCAAGGGGCATGGGCAGCGTGCAGAGAAGCGTATAACCCTGTTGCACACAGACAAAGAACATTTGTGGATTTGATTTGTATTGCTTTGCCACTATTATTGGTTTTTTGTTGATTGAGAGAGACCTTGTTCCTGTTTTGTGCTGTTTTGACAAAGAAACTAGTGACTGATGGGCTTGGGAGTAAGGGTGCGGGCCTGTTAAATGATCTTTTTGCAGTAATTTTGCCCTTTTTTTTTTTTTTTTCTTTTTTTTAAAAAAGGCTTTAAAAAAAGTGGTGGTTTTTGGGGGG
>VYZR01035840.1:3410-33008 GCA_013400675.1 Oxylabes madagascariensis
TATATATATATAAGGTACCTGCGATAATACCTGTGTGTATATATATAGTGTGTGTATGTATATTTTCAGAGATGCTGTTCACAAAATTAGTTTTCAGAGTGACAACATCCAGAAAAAGGGGGAAAAAAACTATAAACTAGCCCTCCTTAGGAAAGATTAGAATAAAAATATGCGCAGCCTAAAACTGTATTACATATAATTGATACCAAAAGCACCGCGGTGCTCGCCGCGTTTATTGAAGCAGATGGGAACTGCAGTCTCGACATCGAGACACGTTTTTTCCATGCATTCAGTGGAAGTAAAAACTTATGCCGTGCTGACCTCCTGTGGTACGTAAGGAATCTGCAGTCGCCAAAAATAGTAGCCAGAAGTCAACAGCACGGCGAGGTCGGAGAAATACGGCTAGGCTGGTCCTGCAGTGCCAGGCTGGAAACGCAGGGAACACAGTGAGCACGTCCCAGAGGACACACATCCCACACCCCTTTAAACTTTGATGCTTAACTCTCAAGCACACAACATCCTACATCTTACCCGATACTTAAACATGGTGAGTTAATCAGGTAAAAAAAGTTCCTAAATTTGAGAAGAGTTGATCTAAATTCCTTGCAAAGAAATATGAGCAGCTTTAGCTTGGAATCTTGTCGTCCATCCTTGCAGATCAGAGCTGTTTGTGTCATCACCAACACTGAGTTATCTCACTGTACAAGGCACAGAGCATCGGCCTCCCACTACTTGTGGTTGAGAGCATCTGACTAATTAATCTGTGGAAGGTCTCACTTCTGATACCTTTGCTGTTCCATTCCCCACCAGCACGGTGCACACCACAGCTGTCACAGGGAGGTGAGACACACGTTCTACATCTCAATATTCACTCCTCTAAGTGCTTGCTCACATCATTCAAATCACTCATTCTATTTAGGCTCCAGAGAATCAGAAAATGAGTCAGTAAGTGGGAACCCAAATATGTTTAACACCATCCCTCAGTGGTGAGCCCATTTAAGGTCACGGGAAGCAGACACTACTAGCTCTGCCAGGAGTGAACTGTCAAAGCCTGAGGGCTGGGACAAGAACAGGATTATCATATGCTTACCCCACTCTGAAGTCCAGTTGCCCTACATACCCTTTCATTTTGGTACATCTACTCCTGCCCCACTAGGCGTGCTTCCCTGTCCCTGGGATACACCTCATCTACTCTCCAGATGATGCAGGGCATTCCCTGCCCTCAAAGACACCAGGCTCTCACTAACAGTGCCCATAAAAGTGTTCAGTAAAAAGGGGGCTCTGAGTTCTACCTCAGAAGTGGGAACAAATTTATTCCTGCAGCCTTGCTCTTTTGGCATTGGCAGAAGAAGCACTATGTATAAAGCAGGCCTTCCCAGTGCACCCTCTGAAACGGGAGCACACTGAGGATGCCTTCATCTTCCCACACAGCTGGAACTGCTACTCAAACACAAACACAAAATCCTTCTAGCTGCAGATCCTGTGCTTTAAAGTCTCACCCCCTCACAGTGAGCAGAGAGCAAGCCACCCCCAGAAATCACTGCCAGATATGCTTTTAAGTATTTTTCAGGCCATCAACACACCTTCTAGCCATCATAGAGGAGAAACTGGCCCTTAATTTTTTCTTCTCATTATTTCTCCCTTCTTTTGTGCTCTGGTGTCTATCAGCATCACTACCATTACTTCCCGTCGTGCCTGTGGTATGAAGTCAGTGGAGTGGTGACTCACGAAACCAAGTTTAGACTGAGATTTTAGCCAGGGCTGACCCGGCTTTCTACAGTGCTGTGATGCAGAGATTTCTGTTTGGAGACTCAAATGACATCCTCTTTAGAAAAGAGCTGGTTCCTTCCTTCTGGTCACAGACCTCTTGACCTATGAAACCAAACAGGATACAGAAAAAGGGAAGGAAGGAGGAAGGAAAATGTTTTTTACTTCCGCAGCTTTGGTAAAGGCCAGAAATTTTCAAAAATATTTGCAAAATCCCACTCCCAGGCTGCTTCTTTCTTGGGTTCTCTTTTCTTTAAATATTTGTGTTTTCTCCCAGAATGTTGGTGAGGGGTTTTGGCATTTCAGGCTGAACTTACACCATTTGGCTCACTACATGGGCTGATTTTCTGCATTCCTCCCCCTGCCAGCTCTGTTGCTTCCCAGAGTCAGCAGCAAAATGAGAAGTACAATCCCTCACTGAAGATGTTTCGTATTTAGAATGTGCACTTGATAATGACATATCCTGCACTGCACTGCTACCAGACGTGGAGAGGGGCAGAGCGGGCACGGTGTCAGGACAGGGGAACTAGAAAGCTATCAGAGGAAAGCAAGATGAAAGTGGAAAGGAAATGAAGTAAGTGGGTGATAAAATAATTCTGTTATATAGGAGCAAGCCAGAAGGATCAAAGGATCTCTTTTATTTGCATTTTATCCTCATTTCTGTTCCTTGCTGTTTCCTTCCTCTGCTGTATATTATTATCACCTCTATTATAAAACTTTCTGGTTGCTTGCAATTATCCCCCCTTTAATCTCATGCTAGGCTCTTCCTCTTTGATCCATGCCTTCTTGCCATATGATTGATTGTGTGACTGCTGCATATATATGCAAAAACATACATTTATTTCAACTTCATCTCCCCACTGTGTCTCCAGTTAATTGTCCTTCCACAATCCTTTCTGCTTACCTCAGTTAGGCTTGATTCAGCTCCCAGTAAAAATGCTGCAAATGGAAAGCTCCTTCTAATGTCTTCATTTTATTTTTGCACTAGTTACAGTTACAATTTTATACAATAAAATACCACAATCTACAGAGAAGAATGCTTAAGTATGCTCTTCATGGCAAGGCTAAGCAGAGTTCAATAAAGAGACAAACCTGTGCCTGGCAGACCCTTGATTCTTTCTTTTTTTTTAACTTCTGAAAAAAAACCCACTTTTTTCTCCTGTTCATCCCCTTGCCTCCCTTCTACCAGCCTCTCCTGGGACCCCTGCTTCCCCTGTCCCTGCAGACTGCGCTCGGTGGCAGGGCTGAAGCATTCCTGGGGACAGGGAGTTAAGCAGAATAGTCGGAAATGTCAGAGTAGAGCAGAGTCAGCTGGAAAGTCAATAGGGAAGATGCTCCTTCTCCCAAGGACAAGCCAGGGCTGCCTTCTCTGGTGGGAAGCAGGAGGCAAAGCAGAGCTGCCCAGCCCAGCCCAGCCCCATCCCTCTGAAGAGGGAGGGCAGCTCCCACACACTGGAGCAGCCTCTCTCTCACAGAGCTGAAACCAGACAAGAACACCTGAAGCCCTAGGCACGTTTTCTTTTCTCTCCTTTTCACTGGTTTTAAGAAATACTATTTTAACTGTAGTAAATCCTTTTGAGCATATGAAACACATTGGCCCTGGATGGCAAGAAGATCTTGTCTTCATTTTTCTCCTCTAAAGGAAACACTAAAGGAATGGCCTGGATAGTCTGAAGTAATCAACTGCATGTATTTATTCTATACTTATGAATGTGATAAGGAATGTCAAAAAATACCAAACTCCACAAAACATTTAAGAAGCTTTTAGCATGAATATTGTTAATTAAACCTCTTGATTTTAAAAGAAACATAGAATATGATGGAAAATTTCTTCTTTCCCTTGTTCACTGAATTCCTGACAAGCACCTACAAATAAGCACCCCAAGAGCTCAGGGAAAAAAAGAGCCACTGAAAAGAGTGACAGAAAGGAACTAAGAGAGCACTTAAACTGTAATTTTCAACCTGGCCTACATTAATCTTCTATGAAGCAACACATCTTCTAGAAAAATCAAGCTTGTATTCTCCATGGCTTTAAAGAGCATCTGCTCTTCATGTCCTCCAGAGTACCAGCCCCATGTTGTCCTCACTATCCCCTTCCTTGTGAAGGAGTTATTTGAAATTCTAGAAGAGCAACAAGCAATTTCATTTTGTTTTCCTTCACGTGAGTTTTGTGCTAATAAGCACTGAACAAAGCACCTGCAGAGATGAGAGTGACAAAATGCATTTAAGTTTTTTAGCTTTAAGCTCTTGCACATAGCAGCACTGTCTCTCTGGAATTAAATGGGACTGTGGTTGTTTCTTATACTGCTCAGTATTCAAATAAATCCATCAGTACTTACACAAGATGCAGCACCTCATTGTTTTGTATTCTTAGATCACAACACGACCTTGAATATCTTTCCACTGCCACCCTCACAGGCTACACTGCAAACACACAAATAATTTGCATGCTATTGCATTAGAAAAGAGACCTCAGGATGTTACTACCACACATCCTTCAACTGCACTACTCTCCTCAACATACCATCACATCTCAGGTGATGCAGCTCAGCGTTCTCTCTCTCTTTTAAAATCTTTAACAACAGTGAGTTAATTGATGCCCCCTATGTTCACTGGTGATCAATTACAATTAGTCACACAAGCCCCACCCTCCAGCCCCAGCGATCATGTACACACTTCATATATTGCTGAAGATTCTAACACTGAAAGCAAGAAACTGGATCTTGCTCTGCAGAACTGAAAAGCCCTTCACTAAAACACCTTTGGCAGCTGTGAGTATCAACACCCACTCACCACGTCGCATTTTCAACTTTCTCTTTAGTAAGGTGCATTAGTCAGACTCCTGAAATAAGCGCCTTCAGGGCTTATTTTCTGTTCTTGTGGTTCTCCTTTGAACTCAAGCCAGCCTGTGCCCTTCCAAAACATTAACAACTGTGGTAATAAATACATCTGATAAGAGTTCACAGAGCATTAGCATCAGCAAGCCAACAAATGGCTACCAAGTGTTGGAGAGCGTTATGTGCTGGAGATATATCACAGACAGGGGAGGCTCTTTCAGACCTCCAAAGGGCAGCTGCCCTCCTGGGGAGTGTGGATGGGCACAGCTGACATGAATTGACTCACAGGCCTGCATGGCCCAGCCTCAAAGACTTCAAAAGCTTCTAGTTTAGGAGAGGAATATATTGTTTGTTTTGGTGATTCAAGTTTCTTATGATTGACCAGAGAGAAAGAAAGCCTGACTGACTCTGATTTGGTTGGTTTCTTTTTGCTGGATAGTGGTGTTCTGATTTCCTAGGCTTTGAGACAGAAATAGTGTTTTATGTGCGTGACTACTGAAATAACAGTGGCAACAGTTATCTCAGTAGGCTAGTGAGAGATATGATGAGTGGTCAGTCTGCTAGTTCACATGAACAAGATGTGGACAGATGGTGGAGCCGGAGCCAAAATTTGCAGAGCACTGATGAAATGTGTGCACAAACTTACCCCGTCTGATGTGATGATGTGCTTGAGGAGAGGCAGATAGGCTAGGGGTACTTTCTGCTGTTGCTGCCATGGGTTGTGGGCTCTGGGGTGCTCTGCTCAGCCTGCACTGTTTTGCCAGTACAAAGCAGAAGGGCTCTCTTAGGCCTCTCTGTCAGCTTGCATTTCCTGGCGTGTCAGAACTTCCTGGGCAGCCTCCTGCCACCAGGAGCCCCAAGTTGAGAACCATTAGCTGCAGAGGTCTGACTTGGGTTTTGATGTTTTTCTCTTCTGATCTCAAGGTGTGATCCAGAGTGCGTGGTGCATGTTTCATCAGGAATCAGGTCTCAGAAGCAGATGTAAGGGCTTTTCTTTTTTCATAGACTAAAGACTTAAGGCTGTGCTCAGTCTGTTCAGATGCTGTTTACGTTTCATCAGATACAAAAGGTTATCCACTGTCTTCTTGCTGAACCGTTAATTACCCAACAAACTACATGACAAGCTCTAGTGGAAGTGAATTGCGCACTGTGTCTAGTTAAATCTGCAGAGGGGATACAGACAAATCTAGTGTAATTACCCAAAGTAGAAGGTGGACAGAGCTCGAGTCCATGACTCCTCCTTCTTACTCCAGGTTTCATCAGGGGGAAGGGGAGAGTGTGCAGGCAACAGCAATCTCTCAGTCCAGAAAGGAGGCTCTGCAGTGTGTATTGTTCACTCGCTGACTTCAAACACTGTGTCAGGTCACAGGTACAAAGGCTATGGGGAAGAAGGATGCACATGGACTTCAGAGGAAACACTTGGCTACCATAGCTCTTCAGACACACAGGTGGGAAGAATTACTGAATTCTCATTGTAGGGATCTTAACTGCAGGTGTCACTGGGAAATTCAGTGCAGCTGTCTTAAGGCACACACAAAGACAAATCAAACTAGAAAAGCGGTACCTCCAGCTGAGGTACAGTCAGCAGTGGGGTTCTCTGAACAGGAACTGACATTTCTAATGACTTGTGACAGAAAATGAAAATACAGTTTTTATATGGTGAAAGCCACAGTATTGAGGACTTCTGCTTCAATTTCACCCAACATTTCCCTGCCATTTGGTCTATTTTTGACTAATTTGGCTTCTTGCAACTTCTGAATGGTGTCCTTCAACCTTAGCCCTTCTTCTGAGACTTTATTTTTATTCCAATTTGTTCTATTTGTTATATTTATTCTGATTTATTGGCATTTATTATTTATAGATAATATCTATTCTGATTTATTATATTTATTTGTGGCCGAGCTGATTTTGTTCTTTCACAACAGAGCTCTTTTGCTTGTACTGCAGACAGTACTCAGTGACTGGAGGGGATTATCAACACTGGGGGAGAATCAAGTTGGAAGTGACATTTCCGTCTAGGAAAACTACAGTAGAGATTAATTCAGTTTATAGTAATACTGTTCAGTCAACATTTGAATGCATTCTTTCCTAACCAAACTTTGAAGAGTTGAATCTGGGTGTCTTTAGTCTACATTAAGGTCCATAAATAAGAGGATAATTGTAAAATACATCACATTTTACAGCTGCTTTAAAACTTGCACCAAAACAAATTTTATAGGAAAATGCAACTGTGAAGAAGTTGTCTTTTTTTCCTAGAAGAATGAACTATCTGAACAATGACTCTATCATCTTAATTCATACATGTCTTGCTGGGACACACAAGAAAAAAGTTTGGGATGGTGGTTCTTATCGAGGTGGGTTTTTCCCCCCTCACTGCATTCTATTCTCTGGCTGGAATGGAGCACAAGGAAAACTGTGACAATGTTGAGTGGATATAGATCTCAAGGACTGAAAAGCAGTAAAACCACCTGTGAGTATACATCTCCGTGTGAAACAAAGCCAGAATGAACTAGTTTGAATTGGAAGATTTCAAAATTAAACTTTCCACATGAGAACATTTCTACATATTTCACTGGAGGGTGGGAGTCATGTTTTCTGTTTTCATCCTGAAAATGAGACAAAAACATTGTGTTGAAATACTAGAACAGAAAGGGTTCTGGTTACTTGTTCAGCACAGTGAAGATCAGTATGCATGTAAACTATGTCTGAGGATAGCAGAATCCTGGCCCAGAAGGTTACAGCAAGCAGAAAATTTTGTCTTTTAAACTGAGCAAATGACTATCTCTGAGAACAGGCCACCAGACATTTTAAGTTTCTGTTTTTAAATCAAAAACCAGGTCTTTTAAAAATCTGTCAAAGATGTCTGGTGACAACTTCTTTGATCTGTCCCTGATCAAACACACTTCAAAGTGTTGAATTAAGTCTAGATGGGAGATGATGTATGATGTTAGGGAGAAAGTGATGGTGCAGATAAAGAGGACTGGGGTTAGATGTCCAAGGTGCCTATCTTGTTTGTGCAGGTAATCACAATTATTACTCTGAGAACACTTCTCCATTACTCGTGCCATTCACATGAACGTAATTCACATCTTAGTACAATTTACAATTCTCTGTTTACTTAGGAGGAGAAGGAGGCACCCTTTTGTTGGCCCTGCTTTTTGAAAGGCTGGTGCTTGTTGGCCTGCTGTAAAGATAAATTTCTGAGTCTTTCTAATGCACCTCACTATACCTTAATAGCTGGATCCTGCTTTTGGCACAAGATGAGGTAGAAAATTGAAAAATGGGCTTGTAGTGACAGCAGCCACAGGGAAGGAACAGACAACTGTCTAAAATTTTCCAAGCGGCTGGTGGCTCAGACCCACAACATAAAGGAGTGTTATTTCTGTAAAGCACAGAAGGAATTGAGTCAGGTCTGAAAGGCAAGAAGTCAGCAAATAAACAAGATAAACAAAGCACAAATATAATTTAGTTTCTTTCAATTCAGCGCCTAATACACTAATTTCACCACACAAAATACAAGCTGTTGCGAGTACCCCAGGAACTAAGAAAAAGGAGAAAGAGGGGTGTTTCCCTTTAGAAGTGGTTTTCATGTGTAGTTACAGATTAAGTGCATTACTAGCTACTGGTTAGCTTTAAAACTATGTTATTCAAAAAACCACCCAAATTTTCTGTAAGATATTCTTTAACTTCATAGACAGATTTTCCTACTGTTTTCATATTTGATTACTAGAACTGCTTGGGGAAATTTAACCCTATTTCTGTACTCTGATGTTTGGAGAAAAGACTGAAATAAAAAGGGGAACAGAGAGTTATGTGGCTGTAGACTTCAGGCTGGAAGCTTTTGACACTTAAAGGCCAGGCACAGAAAGCATTCCACTTAAGAGCAATGCAAAAACAGTGGCAACTCATTTCTGAAGCACTGAAAGTTTCTTTGGGTTAAGCCAAGGATGGTCCTCCTTGTAAGACAAATAGTAGTATCAACAAGTATTTCAGGGTGCTTTTCCTACTTCATGCTGATAAGGAAAGCCTAGTACCTTTAAATTCAATTTACAAAAGCACCCTGGTTGGAATTGTTCAAGAATCATAGAATGGTTTGGGTTGGAAGGGACCTTAAAGAGGTTCCTTTAATTCCAACTCCACTGCTGTGCAAGGGCACCTTCCACTAGACCAGGTTGCTCGACACCCCATCCAAACTGGCCTTGAACACTCCCAGGGATGTGGCATTACACCATTCTTCCTGGAATGGTGCACAGCTATGGGAGCTGAGACCACACACTGGCATCGCTTTGAGTCAGAGAATTATTACTCAGAGTCTCTTAGCTCTTCTCTTTGTGCCTTAACAGTAAATCTGTACTTCTAATTACTGTTTTTAAGCACCCTGGTACCACTGCAAATTGAATACCTAAATCCAAGAGGTACCTTTGGCCGTTTGAAACTCCCAAGAAAAAGGTGTATGTGAATTCAGCACGTTATCTGCAAATCTGGACTACTACATCCTGATTCCACACACATCCAACTTTGTGCTAGAAATAGCTCTCCTTCACTACTGTATGCAGAGAGTCATAGAGTATCCTGAGTTGGAAGGGACTCACAGGGACCATCAAGTCCAATTCCCGGCCCTGCACAAAACCATCCCCAAAAGTCACACCATGTACCTGACAGCATTGTCCAAACACTTCTTGAACTCTGCCAAGCTTGGTGCTGTGACCACTTTCCTGGGGAGTCTGTTCCAGTGCCCAACCACCCTCTGGGGGAAGAACTTTTTTCTAATATCCAACCTAAACCTCCCCTGACGAAGCTTCAGGCCAGTCCCTCGGGTCCTGTCTCTGGTCACCACACAGAACAGATCAGTGCCCATCCCTCCTCTTCCCCTCACAATGAAGCTCTATACTGAAATGAGGTCTCCCCTCAGTCTCCTCCAGGCTGAACAGACCAAGTGTCCTCAGCCACTCATGGCTTCTCCTTAAGGCCCTTCACCATCATCATAGATCTCCTCCGGATGCCCTGGAATAGCTTTATATCTTCTTTTTATTGTGGTGCCCCAAATTGCACACAATACTTCGTGTGTATTACCTTTTCCTTAACATTTGTACTTTCCCTGCCTTAAAAAACACCTATCTTAAGTATGTAGCAGGTGAGCTTGTTACTGGATTTTAAAGGCTTGTCAACTGCACAACCTACCTGGTCCTCTACTCACAGCTGGGTTTCAGGTCATAAGGATACTGCTCTGATGAAGCTTCAGGTGATCAAGACACTTATTTAGGGAAACTCTGTGATTTAAAGTCCCCAAGTATTCATACAGCCTAACAGGAGGAGCAAGGAGCAAAACCTCAGGGATTTTAAGGCATGCCTATTTTACAAGTGAGAGCTTGCATTCACTGTCTTGTTTTTAAGGAAGGCAGTTTTAAGGTGCACATGGGCCCACAAGTTCTGTTTCCAAATTCAACTGGACTTTACTGTTTTCAGATGTGACAACCCATGAAACAGACTAACTAAATGTCTTGAAGTTAACTGCATAGGCAGACTTCTTGCCTGAACAAACATATTCAACCCTAAATGTGGTCTTAGCCTTGCAAAAATGCCAGTAATTGCTTTCAGTCCTAAGTGATATGATAGCTCAGGATGAAGTACTGCCTGGCTTTACCCTGATTCTCTGCTCAGGCTACTTAGTAAAAGGGCAGTTCTAGGTGAGGCCTCTGCTCTCCTCTGGTCCTTTTTTTTTCATTCCCTATTTCTGTTCTTACTATCACAAAGCGCTGAAAGGACACAGTCATTCCTACGAAATTACTGTGGTAAGTGGAAACTTTGCAAATAACCTAAATGGGTGACCACAGACATTATTTAGGGAGAACCCAGGGGCTTGGGGAGGGAGAGGAAGGGAAGCTGGAATTTATTTTGTTGTTTTACTGCTAAATCCCTAAGTTTAGTGGCTGAATAGCTGAAGTAACATGCTGAAGGAGACAGGTTCCTGACATTCTCCTTCCTCTTTCCATTTGGTCTCTCACAGAGAAATGCTGGAAGGCTTAGCAGTAATGTCTGAGGCATGAAAGAGCCCAGCTGACACGACATTCACAGCCAGAGGTTACAGACTTGTAGTAGTAGAAGAAAACACAAATTATATCCATCTCCTTTCTCCCTTTACCTTGTAATTTGTATTTCACACCCTAGAAGAAACACACTTTTCCTGATAAAAGACTACTCAGATATATCTGGTGCTGCTGAAATCTGCATTTTTTAACTTAAATCACTATATACTCTATAAAGAATCCAAGCAAGGGGCTCCATGCTGTTCCGCCAGCTTGAGACCCTTCTAGCAGATTCTGCAGAGGACTAGGATCATTACACAGGACAGCTAAGTACTTAATGAAGCTGAAATTTGTTGTAGCTTTTTCTACTAGTTACCTGATCAAAGTTACATCTGCATTAGACTGAACAGGTTTAGTGCATGTCCTCTGACTCTAAGGGCCAGTGGCACTGCTCAGCTTGTGTCCATGTGGCAGCATTTTCCTTGTCTCCTAAAACAAGTCTCCATGATGTCTCCCGGGAACGGTTCTGGCTTGTGTCTGGGCACTGACTGAGAAGTATGGGCCACATGGACCAAAGCCATCCCAAGAAGCATGCTGTCAGCATGAACTCATCAGTCACCACTTGTGCCCTGTTTAGCCCATTATTTTTGTACTGTAGTTATTAAAATAAAAAAAGGGAAGCGCTCCTCAGAAGAGAACAAAGTAGTTATGAAAACAATTCATTTGACTTACCAACAGACTTACAGGCAACTGTGCAACAGTGAAGCAGAGTATGAGGTGCAGTGGGGACACAATGACCCAGTCCTTCCAAAACCATGCAGCAGTTCAATCTGCATTTTAGGAGTTTTTAAACCATGATTTTAGGAGCAACTGAAAAAAAAAAAAAAAAAAAAAAATAAAAAAACAAAAAAAAAAAAAAAGTCCAAAACAAAGTAACCACGCCTGGCAGCCTAACTCTTATTTACTGTGAACTGTAAAATAAACTCTGGAGGCAATGTTATGTTCTTAAGGAGTCACTGTCAAATTAAAAACAATAGAAAACACACTTGCATTTCCAATCTATTTGTCTCCTAGTATTGTATGTCACACAAACTTCAAACCAGATGCTATTAGCAGTATTTTATTCTTTCGCCTGGTGTGTTGGCAATCTTCAGAGCTATTTTGGTGGATCTTCCACACAGCAACAGGAACGAGAAAACATTTTTGAAAGTGTGACTGTAAAACCACAAAATACTGACTTGGGAACTCGGTCACTTGTCCCTGAAGCTGCCCTTATTTCAAACCAAAAGGAACCCAACAGACATGCAGTAAACTCTCTAGATTCCCCACCCTTACTAGTCACCATTTCCTCAGCTATACACAAATTTAAAACAGTCTGGTTTGAAACTGTCACTGCTGGATGGGTTGTGCTACTCTGTAAATAAAGAGGTTATTCCCTTCTCTATATCCAGAATTCTTAAGCCTATTTGCTTGTCTATTTTTTCCCCAAGAAAAACAGAACAAAGGAAACTTCTGGTTTTGCCAGTGCCTGCTCCCTGGTTTGCTGAAGCATATTGATCTCTGGATGGGCAAGCCATCCTCTCACGGGGCCCAGCTGCCCTGCTCTCTCACTGCCCTCCAGCAAGAGTCTCCTCAGCAAATCAATAATGTATCCCAGAGCCTGCCTTTTCCTGGGGAATGCAGCCTGCCTCCCTGCACCCGTGCAGCTCAGGGGAAGGAAATGAAGGCAGCAGCAGGGTCTGGCTGAAGCGATGGGCTGGGCTGGGTCACCCCAGCAGCAAGCAGGACTTGGAATGCCAAATCAGCTCACTGTCACTCCTCGGGCTCCAGGATGCTTCTCACAGCCTGCAGCACCCTCCCAGGTGCCTCAGTCAGGCAGGTTGAAATGGAAAAACAGCCACCCTGACCAGGTCTAAATGGGAAGAGAAGTATTTTTGGATAAACAGAATCTCTCAAAGGATATTACTATTTTAGTCAAATGCTGGTTTAGAACTGTGCCTCTTGCACAACTATGGATGCAGTCTGTAATTACATGTGATGTTCTAAGGTGGTTTTTTTCCTGTGGGATTCCAACATCATTGGTGAGCAGAGCAGCCAGTGACCACTTGGTGAGTGCCTGCTCAGTAACTTGATTTCTCTTCTGTTCTGCCTGTGTTTGTGCATCTTCATAAGCCAAATGTTGCCCCAACTGTATGCTGCACAGAGGATTATTCATTGGTGTTCCTCAGGGGCTCAGAGGGCACAGTCCCCCACCAACACTAATGCAAATGTTGTTAGACACCTTCAGGAGCAGAGGGGCAAGTTTTCACA
The DNA here is from genome assembly GCA_013400675.1 of Oxylabes madagascariensis. Lineage (NCBI taxonomy): Eukaryota > Metazoa > Chordata > Aves > Passeriformes > Timaliidae > Oxylabes > Oxylabes madagascariensis. The sequence goes on from VYZR01035840.1 coordinate 16,351, forward strand.
CCAGTGTCACCACTTGAGTGATGATGGACTCACGGTGTTGTTACAGGAAAATTTCTTCCCATGGCAAAAGCAGATGAAGACATTCCCTCTCTGGTTCCTGTCTCCAGCTTCCCACTCACACTCTGGCAGCACAGTTTGCTGCTTCCATAGTAGCACTGACACAATTTGCAATGTTGGCCTGTAACATCTGCACTGCAAGCCCACAGACAGTTTCACTAGTGCATTTGAGTTGGCAGATGCCACACAGAGCAGGGAACAGCGTAAGGGCAGACCTGACATGAAGGAACAGAATCTAGCCTTGCTACTACAGAAAATCTTAATTTACAGAATCACACAGAAACACACAGAATCACTAGGTTGGAAGAGACCTTCAAGATCATCGAGTCCAACCCATGCCCCAACACCTCAATTAAGCCATGGCACCGAGTGCCACATCCAGTCTTTCTTTAAACACATCCAGGGATGGTGACTCCACCACCTCCCCGGGCAGACCATTCCAGTACTTTATCACTCTTTCTGTAAAAAACTTTTTCCTAATATCCGCCCTGTATTTCCCTTGGCACAGCTTGAGACTGTGTCATCCTCTGTCAGTTGCTGCCTGGAGAAAGAGACCAACTCCCACCTGACTACAGCCACCTTTCAGGGAGTTGTAGAGAGTGATAAGGTCACCTCTGAGTCTCCTTTTCTCCAGGCTAAACAACCCCAGCTCCCTCAGCCGTTCCTCCCAGGGTTTGTGTTCCAAGCCCCTCACCAGCCTCGTTGCCTAATCTGGACACGCTCCAGCATCTCAATGTCCTTCCAACTAAACCTTACGGCTGAAAAAGAACATGAACAAGGGACATGGTACTTTGGATTCTCGGTCTGAGACACCTCCAACTTTTTTTTTTGCTTATTTTTTCAAAGTATTTAGCTTTTTTTTTTTTTTTTTGCATTCACTTTATTGGGACTAGAAGTCTGGTGATCTCAGCTGTAGCTGTGACAGTGCAGGTTGGATATCTGAGAATAGGGCATGTACCTGCAGCAGCCAGCAAGCTGGAGTTTAAGCTGCTGCCCAGAGTTCTGTAAGCAGCTCTGTCATGCAAACAAAAAGAGATTCCAGTTCTGCTAAGTGGCATTTACCTATCTTGCTCCTGAGACCATCCCATCTCCATCATACCTCCCTCACATAGTTTACTGTACATGGTTCAGTTTTTGCACAACAGGAACAGGAGACATCCAGATAACACCCCTCTTCAGTGCCCAGCTACAATTCATCCCCAGAGCACCATCCACTTCAAGCACTGAGGAACAGAGGCACTGTGTGGAAAACAACACACAATCCACCATTGAAGCCTGCAACATGCTGAATATATGCAGGAGGAGGATAAAGTAAGGACAAGTCCTGCAGCATAATCTTTCAGGTCGTATTTAAAGCAAAGAGAAGACACTCGTCTTCTGAATTCATGTATGTCACCACAAGATCATTAGCAGGCTTGATGAATGCTGTAACTCCACAACATGGCCTTCTGCCATTTGAGCTGGTGGATTAACCTCTGTCAGTGGCAAATTGCCATCTTTTACACAGATGAGCAGTGCAAGGGCTTGATGGTTTCTCGCTGTTATTTGTTGACAGCAGAGGAATAGCAAATTGCGGGCGCAGTTCCACGTTTCCAGCCCAGCTGGTCCATCAGCAGAGGACATCCCACTCCCATCAACTCTGCAGCAGTGATGAGCCTCTCTCCCACCGCTCTGCTTCCTTGCCCTGCTTGTGGCAGGATTAGCAGAGGGCAGTGGATGAGGAGGGATGATGCGAGCCGCAGGTCTGCGCAGCAGCTGTCCCTGAGGCCACGCCGGCTGCGGTCAGTCGGCCCCTGAGGGGTAATGGGCCCTCCTCCAAGGTCGGAGGAATTGATGAAGAGTAGTCCTGCTGCCTTTGTACTTCCAAGGCACACTTTAGATCCCTACCCTTCAACCCACTGGGTATCTTTGCCTTGCCCAGAAATCCTGTATTTACATTCCGGCGTCTGCCTCCCCAAGCACAGCAGGTCCCTCCACGCAGCTGCAGCCCCCACACTCCGGTCTTTCCAGACATGGAAGGAGGAGACTCGCAGCACCATCCGCCCTCACGGGCTCCCGCCCGCCCCTTCCAGCGCCCCTGTCCCGCCTCATGCTCTCTCCAGCTCTGTCACCTCCCGCCCGCCTGCCCCCAGCGCGGCCTCCCCCGCTCCAATCCTGCTCCTTCACCCAGGGAAAAAAACCCCACCAGCTAGGCCCGCTGCCGCTTTCCTATGTTAATTAAACTAGATAAATATAACAAATGGTGACTAAATGCTGACTGCATTTGGACGCTCCCTCCCCACCCCGAAAAAACCCAACCAAACCAAAACAGAAAGTCAAAAAATCCCAGACAAAACAACAGAAAAACCCGACGAAACAGAAAGCCCGGCGGACACGGCAGCACTGCGTGGCGCTGCTTTCTCCCCGTGCGGGGCTCAGTCCCCACGGCCCTCCCGGCCCCGGCAGCCCCGGGCGGGACCGCGTTCCCGTGGCGGCAGCGGCCGCTGAGGCGCCTCCCTCACGCTGCTGGCGAGAGGCGGGAGCGGGGCGGCCCGGCCCGCCCTGACATCCCCCAGGCGGGCTCTCCGGCGAGCCGGGAGCGAAAACCTAAGAGAAACTGAGAGATGATAGCGGCGCATCTTCGTTTTTCACCCCCGAGTATTACGCAAGGTCATGGAATGGCCTGTGAGAGGGGCTGAGCGCCTCAGTGTAGCCCTTTCCAAGCCAGTTTTCCCATCCCTGGTGGACTAGCAACAACAGCTTGTTTTTCCCTTGGGGAGGCTGGTTTTCCCCAGGATATTTCTGTGTCCCTGTGGAAAGCACACTGGTGGCTTCCTAGGAGCAGAAGTGGAAAGTGGTGGCCAGTACACAAGTGCGTGCTGTGCCAGGGAAAGGGTCTGTGGCTGTTTCTGGGCCACTGGGAATGTGCGTTTCCAGGACAGCTCTTTTCTCAGTGCAGTTCAATACTCCACTCTCAACCGGTCAGGATTTTACTGAAGTAACATATTTAATGGAAAACTCAGCGATCAGTATCTCCTCGAAGGTCCCACTGCTCAGTGGGGGGATGACACTGTAGTCAAATTGGTCTGAAACAAAAATCATTGTTCATTCAAGATGTCTCCATTTTTCTACGCAGAAGCAACATTTCAGTCACAAGAAAGACTAGAATCCACAGCAGCACAGTTAATTCTTTTCATTTTGTTCACAATTTTGATGCTGAAGTCTTCCATGAAAATGGAGAACAAAATGTTTTTATGAATACCAGGGTTATTGAAATCACTTAACTTTAAAAAATCAAGAGCATTAAATATAGACATCAACAGTGTATTGCTAGTGCTGTGTAACTGCGTGCATTATGTCATGTCTTATTCTAGGAAACTCAAGGAAATCCATTGCTTCCAAATGATTCACTCCTCCAACCTGGCACCCAGTTTCAAGTGAGCAGTACAGAAGAGTAGCACATCCTACACATTCCCTACAAACTTTGTTTGAAAGTCAACTTCAGGAATCCGGCATGGGCAATGCTCTGCCACAGCCAAACTATATACAGATACTGCCTTGTGCAGAAGCCTACTTGGCTATGTAACTGTATAAACTTGTTTGATATTTTGATTTTTATATTGCTGCTAAGAACTCTCACCCAAATTAAATAGTTTCAGAGAGTTGCTTTCCAAGAACATGTGAAGATTAGAAGTGCCTTAAGGTTCCATTTATGGGCTATTAATTATTATTATTATTTATGTAATTCTCTTCTGTGCTAAGTACTTGTGACTCCATGTGCTTAAGGAGCTTACTGGAGGGATTCCAAAGCAAGGATGTTGCAAAGGAGGAGAGGGAAGAAAAAGACTGCTGCTTCTTAGAGGAAAGCAGCGTGTTGTGTAGGCCTCATGGAAGAAGTTGTTGTATTGAAGCATATAAAAAAAGGAAAGCATAAGAAGAAGGGACAGTAGAAGGGTTTCAGGTGTGTGCAAAGACAGTAGAAACAAGAAGGTAAATTCACACTGGTGATTTAAAAGATGCCAGCACTCCTTTGAATCACCTTAGCTTTTAACATATAGCAACCACAGATTTGAAATGAGCCCCGTTCCCTCCTGAAATGCCTAATGCCAACAAACTGAACAGGGATCTCTCCAAAATAGCTGTAGGAAATACTAAGGAGGGAGCCACAAGTTAACCTCAAGGGGCTAAGGGGCTTAGGCTCAGATTCTTAATGGTAATTAGGTACCTTTAAATACAAGTTAGACATCTAAATCTTTGAGGCTCAGGATCTTACTTGACTAACTCTGGACTGGAGGAAGTCTCCTTAATGGATTCACAGCCATGAACTCTTTCCTGGATTTGGATCTTGTTTTGTCTTGCAGAAACTGAACAGGGCATAGTTTTATGATTAGGCCGGCATGGCAGGTACAAATACTCTCCAGGAAACAAGAGATAGAAACGTAGGGCAGTTAGGAAAGGTATAACTGGTCTCTTGTGGGGAAAAATCTACATGGCTTTTGGTCAGCAATGAGAATTTCTTAGTATAAGAAAGCCAGTAAAAGTAAGGAGAAAAAGCCTTAATATATCATGCCATGGACCAGAATCTCAGAATTCTCATAGGCCCTTTATTTTGATGGACATTGCTCATTTCACAGCTATGTTCCTGTATTCTGGGAACATAGCAAACTTGCTTTTATTCATCTCAGGCATAAAGAGCCTTGAAATTGCAGTAACAATAATTTACACTACGCACAGGAATCTTATAGTATTTATAATTAATTCCTTGAAGTATTTGTATGCGTTCTTTGGTTTAGGCCTCTGGCATATATTGCATTCCACACACAAGTCTTAAGGGATACAAAAGGATTCTGAGAGCTGCATTATTAGAAACATAGTCATATATTTGCTTCTGTATAATGTTCAGCTTTTAATAAATTACCTTCTCTCTTTGTCTCTTCTGTCCCTGCTGCCTACTGTCATAAACCTACAGTTTTTCTCTTTAGGAATCTCAACATTCATTGTTTTGACATTATTTGTGGTGTAATACTCAGTATTTATGAACCCTTTCCTGCTGCAATGTTATGAGGTAAATAACGAAGAGCTAAATTTAAAAGCATCAAAGCTCATTTTTTGTACCATGTGAGAAATTCATAGTAATAGAAAGGTTTCTCTGATTTAAGATCCAATGGAAATAGTTTTCTTTCAAGTTCCCTGAAGCATTTACAGCTCAAACATTACAGTGTTGCAACATTAAATGACATACCTGCTGGAAATAGGATGGGAAAATATTTGTTTCCTTTCAGTAGCTGACGGAGTGAGTCTGGAAAACTGATTTCGTTTTTCGTATTTCCATTTTTAATAAATTGGAATGCAGCAAACTGAACAAGTCACCTCCTGAATAACGATGCATTGAACTAATTCACTAATTTTTCCACAAAAAAAAAGATGTCAAGAAGTCTGAAGCACACTCCTCTTTCTTGCTGAGCTTCCTGTGCAACATCTCCTCCCGAAAGAACTGCAACCCCTTGCAGCTGCTTTCCTGATCTCCACACAGCTATACAGCTCACCTCTCCCTGCCCCTTCTCCCAGTTTCTTTCTGTCTTACAAGCTTTTGCAATCTCCACACCTGGTTAGAGTAGAGCTGTGAATTTGTCCTCATGCTCTGCACCAGGGAACAGCACGGGAGCCCTGTCAGTGACTAAGGACCACATCAAAGCCAGGACAGTGCAGCTGAAGAATTGTGAAGATCACAGCAGGAGCAGAGAACTGTCACATCACTCCCAGTCTAGTAGTGTCATAAACACTCCCACACTAGTAGTTGTGTAGAGAGTGTTCACTGTGATGATTTTTACATACTATTGTGGCTGCTGGAATGAGTCAAAGGAATTTAAAGGGCTGCTGAAACAGATTCAGTTCTTGATCCCCTAGAACCCAAGCAGAGAAAGAGCTGCCTTGGTATGTTAAGCCACTTCTGCATCCCATCCCCCATCTTTGCCTTTGAGAGATGATACAGCTCAACATTTGGCGTCTCATTATCCAAGCAAGCAGATCTGGTATAAATCTGAAAGGTTTTCATGGCAGGAAGTGGTAGGTGGAGATATCCTAAGGGCTGGAGCAAGGCTAAGACACAGCTGCCAGGGAAACTCGAGTGGGTGAGTGGGTGGGAGGAGGCAAGAACATCCTGGCAAGAGAGCGCCTTCCCAGGGATGAGCACAGCTGAGAGAAGGTTATTGAGAGAGTGTAACTGTGCAGCAGGGGTGGGCTTTGTCCAGCACTCCCTTTAAGACCAGATGTGGAGTGGAACTCCCTCCATTGTTGTGAAGAAGTGAGACAGGAGAAGTGTCAGTCTCCTCTCTCAGCTCTCTACCTTTCTCCTCTCTTACCTCTCTGCCTTTCTCCTCTCTCACTTCTCTACCTTTCTCCTCTCTCCAAGTAGAAGAGGAAACCTTATGGAATGAGGGCATTATTTCCTTAAAGTGAAAAACAACCTTTTCACTCCTTCCAGTATTCCTTTCACATTGTTAATTGATTGTGCTGTTGTTACCAGCAAAAAAAAGTCTGAGGAACACCAGTCTCTGCTGGAGCTGAAAAATGTTCTGAACTGGGACCTAGCCCTCAAGTTTAGAAATGGAAAGTGAGCGTCAGATGACATGCATGGAAATCCAGCTGTATTGCCTTCTTTATAGGACCTAACTGTATTTGTTCTTGAAGGCAACTCTGAGGAAGCATCCCTGGGAGGCTGCTGGCACTTTCCAAGGACTGAGTGGGCTGGAGCACCTGCTGAAGCCACTGCTGTCTACAAGGATATCAGGAGGATGTTAAAGATGTAGGCTGGTCAGAGGCCATGCTCCCACTGAATCTGATTGCTTACCAACTTCTCCAGGGGGGAAAAAATCACTAATAATTTGGTCTTGATTTTATTGGGAGATCTTGCAACAGTGATTGAGAGGTCTGCCTGCGGGCTAAAACAGCTCTTAGAAAGTTGCAAGTAAGAACTTGATACAAAACACTTCTGTAGGAGCAAAATCCTAATTCTAGGTGGAACTGTATACTTGCACATTGTCAGCTGTGACCAGGTGCTCACAAGTTGGCATTACAAATAACACAAAGGTAGAGGCGACTTTGCTGGAACTGGAGTGCAAGGGCGTATCAGCTATGGGTTCTAAGGCAGTTTTTCACATTCATGTGAGTGTAACAATCTTTGACCTTGGTTGTAAGGTTCGTAAAGCCTGTTACTCAGCAAAAGGCTAATAAAGCAAAAGCAGATTAGACTGTGGTTAAGATCTTTTTTTTTTTCCCATTCCTAAATGAGTTGTACATATCTGGGTTTGGTCCCTTTGTTCTGGGAGCAGTAGCAAATATTTGTCATGTGAACATACTCTCTACAAACATCAGATAGTTTGAATTTTAAAAAAAAGTACTTTTCAGTGTGTTGCTGCAAACAAATGGGTTCTCCCAAATCAATTGGGGCAGACAGTACAAAGAAGGTAGAGAAACAAGTCTGCCTACTGAGACTTGAGACTTCGTTTCTATATCCTTTTGCAAAAACAAAACTGAAAGTGCAGAACCTTCAAAATGCTGAAGTGAATGTGTTCATCTAGGAAAGTGTAGTTAAGTCTCTTCTAGGGGAGACATGATTCCTTTGACTTACAGTAGGAAAAGCAGATGATTTCCTTTGTTTAAGACTCGGTGGAGAATTCCTTATTTGGGAACTGTGCAGTTCCCCATACTTGGGAGAATCTGTTTGCTGTTTCCTAAGGGCGTGTTTCGAACTGTGAGAACAGCCTAGATTTAAAAAGCAGAGGACTTTCTTCTTTCTAGGAGCGCAGGCTACCAAGCTGCTTCAGCTGCTTCTCTGTCCCACTGAACAGTTGTCTTTCCTCTGAATATTGATTTTAGCTGTCTGTTTGGAGACTACAGATTGAATGGCCATCTTGTTACTGTGTCCTCTTTGGACTGTAAACTTTAAAGAGATAGTAGTTTTAGCCATTTATCTGAAACAACAAGTGGTTTGATTAGGAAAGTACAGGACATAGCAATAGACAAGAGATTATGCAGCTGGCATAAATTGTCTCCATGTAAAAGTCTGTATTTACCATGGCTCCAAGAGTGTTTTGCATTCATTCATTGAAGCGACAGCATGGGATTTTGCAAAATGTTGTTTTTATGCATGGCAGAAAACTAGTAAATGTCGATGTGACTGGGAAAATTCCTTAGGATTTATGTTTTGAGTTAATCTTAATCAGACTTTTCAAAATTCAACCAGTCTGATAGAGTGGTGAGATAGGAGTCAGGTCAGACACAAAATCCCTATTATAACATCAGTAATAACATTGTAGTGCCATAACTAGTAGCTTTGTTTTCAAAGTATGCTGTAAAATGTGCTCTGAGTTGAAATATAGTGTATGTAATTAGATTTTCCTGCAAAACTTGTTTCTGGAGGGCTAATATTCCCAACTGCTCTGGGGAGAAAAAAAAAACCACAACAAACCAGTAGAAAGAAATTCAGAGAAAAGCTGTAGACATCAGAGCTCCATGCAGAAGGGAAAAAACTAAGTTTGCAATCTTCTTGGTCTAATTAGCCTGTAGTTACTTCTGACTTTTCCATTTCTGCAGTGTCAGAGTACAGCTGCATCTCACTGCTCACCAAAAAATTGTGGGGATCAAACATAAAACAACTGTTTGACTTCATCAGATTGCATTGAATATTTGCCTGTTACTGCTTTGATCACTGTATTTTCTCCTTGTGTGGCTGTGGCATTCCTTGGAGGGGATCTACAAGCCCAAGAGCTGGGTGGTAGGACCTGGGCAGACGCTACAGGTTGCAAGATTAGAGGGAACTCATGCAGGTGGGTAGATAAGTGCAGGGCTGCTCTTTCTTGTACAACAGTCATGGTCAGATGTCTTCTCCAAACCTAAAGAGCTTGTGGGACAGAAGATGAGAAGTTACAGGTCTTCATCCTATTCTGGAACCATTTTACCTGCTAAAAGGTACCCATAGGCCTTATTTTCCTGTAGCTGCATCTAAGAAAGACACAGTATGAGGACTGCACATAGGCTGCACATTCTGCATCCAGGAAAGTTTCTCCTTGAGAAATGAAGAGCTATTCCTGAAACAGCTGGGGGTCATGCTGTACTCTCAGTCCCCCCCGAGGACTGAAGGGGAAATTAGTCATTACCATGGAGCAAAAGGAACAAAAAGATGATAAACAAAAGCAAAGTCACATGAATTTTTTGTTTGTTTTTATTTCTAAACCTGTACTTTCTTCTGGTAAGAGAGTCAGAAGCCAAGGATTTTGAAGGAAGGAGAGTTACAAAATCATCCTGTTTAATATCTTTTCTGATGACCTGGAGGAGGGGATTGAGTGCAGCTTTAGTAAGTCAGAGGAGAACTCCAAGTTGGTTGGGAGTATTGATCTGCTGGAGGGCAGGAAAGCTCTGCACAGGGATCTGACAGACTGGATCAATGGGCTGAGCCCACCTGTACAAGGTTCAAGAAGGTCAAGTGCTGGGTCCTGCACTTGGGTCATAACAACCTCAGGCACTGCTACAGGCTTGGGAAAGAGTGGCTGGAAAGCAGCCCAGTGGAAAAGGACCTGGGGGTGCTTATTGGGAGCTCAACAGAACATGAATCACTGTGTGCCCAGGTGGCCAAGAAGGCCAATGGCATCCTAGCTTGTGTCAGCAAAGGTGTGGCCAGCTGGATCAGGGCCGTGATCATCCCCTTGTACTCAGCACTGGTGAGGCTGCACAGAACTGTGTCCAGTTTGGTCCCTACAAGAAAGACATTGAGATGCTGAAGCATTTCCAGAGAAAGGCAACGGAGCTGGGGAAGGGTCTGGAACACAAGTCCTATGAGGATCAGCTGAGAAAACGGGGATTGTTTAGCCTGGAGAAAAGGAGGCTCAGAGGAGACCTGGTTACTGTCTACAACTCCCTGAAAGGAGGTGTAGCCAAGTAGGGATTGGTGTCTTCTCTGAGGCAACCAGAGACAGGACAAGAGCGCATAACCTCAGTCATAACCAGAGAGGTTCAGGTTGGCCATCAGAAGGAATTTCTTAACTGACAGAGTGGTTTAAACACTGGATCAGGCAGCCCAGTGAAGTGGTAGAGTTGCCATCTCTGGAAGTAGTAGAGTCACCGTCCCTAGAAATGTTCAAAAAATGACTGGCATGTAGTGCTATGGTTTAGTTGGCATGGTGGTGTTTGGTGAAAGTTTGGACTCAGTTAACTTGGAGGAGTTTTCCAAACTAAATGATTCTGTGATTCTCCAATAATTGTAGATGACCTTGGCTCTTTCTGCTCTCCTCTTCAGTGGAGTATTGCAACTTCTTTTTTCTTTTCTGCACATCAGATCAAGTGAACCGAAGTGTGTCTGTTCTGCTGCAGAGAAATGTGAAAAATATGCTCCAGCCTCACATTACCTGGAGCCCACAGGCTCCCCTCATCACTTGGCAGCCAGGCAGAGCAGGGTGGTACCCACCCATGCTAGGGGCACAGTTTTGCCTTTAGAACTCTGTAGTTAAAATATAAATATGCTTGCCTTTAGAACTTTGTAGTTAAAATATAAATATGTTTCCTCCTTATGATAGCATGAAGATACCTGAAACTTTGCAGTATCTAACTGATACTGAAGTATTCTGCTGCGTACACTTGGCAAGTCCCTTCATTACTAATTCTTCCAATATTTCATGCTTTTGCAGAGATTTGGCCCTCTAATCACTTTTGTGTTTCTGCTAGTTTTTCATTACAGCTATTATTTCCCTTTCAAAGAAATTGCATAAACTACTTCAGTGCAAAGATCTCTCAATGTAAATCAGTCTCCTTGTTTTTATGAGTTTGCAGTTTTGGCAGTATTGGTGATTTTCAAAAAGATCAGAGACTTTCAAGTCTTTAATATACAACTGTTAATTAGATTCTGCTGCAATGAAATCTAAATAAAGATTTTCTAAGATATTTAGCTCTGTTAAGACTGTTCAGGCATCAAATAATTGTGCTTTGTTCTTATACCCAAACAGCACGAGTCACAAAGATTCAAAAAAGCCTCTAGGACTGTTGTTTTCAGCTTCACACCTAAGAAAGAAATATAAAGTTGCACTATTGATCGAGTTCTGATTAAATCAATGTGGGCCTGAGCAGACAGTACTTCTCACAAAATAAGGGCTGTATTAGATTTGTGTTACAAGTTTTTGGTTGCAGGGGGGCTATAGGGGTGGCTTTTATAAGAAGCTTTTATGCCAGAAGCTTCCTCTTGTCCAACTGAGCTGATACCGGTTGGCTCCAAGATGGATCCACCACTGGCCAAGGCTAAGCCCATCAGCAATGGTGTTAGCACCTCTGCGGTAATGTATTTTAGAAAGTGAAAAAAAGCCAAAACATCAAGTTGGGTTGGGAGAGGAGTGAGAATATGTGAGAGTAGCATCTTTGCAGACACTGAAATCAGTGCAGAAGGAGGGGCAGGAGGTGCTCCAGGCACCAGAGCTGGGATTCTTTTGCAGCCCATGGAGCACACCATGGTGAAGCAGCTGTGCTCCTGCAGCCTGTGGAGGACCATGAGGATGCAGAGATCCACCGACAGCCCATGGAGGAAATGCAAGCCAGAGCAGGTGGATGCCTGGAGGAGGCTGTGACCCCATAGGAAGCCTGCACTGGAGCAGGCTCCTGGCAGGACCTGTCACCCCACGGAGAGAGGAGCCCACGCTGGAGCAGGTTTCCTGGAAGGACTTGTGACCCTGGGGGATCCCATGCTGGAGCAGCTCATGAAGATCTGCAGTTCATGGGAAGGACCCATACTGAAGAAGTTGGTGGAGGACTGTCTCCCATGGGAGGGCAGGGAAAGAATGAGAGGCGTCTGCTCCCTGAGGAATAAGAGGCAGAGACAATATTTGATGGACTGACCTCAATCCCAATTCCCATCCCTCTGCTCTGCTGGGAGAGCGGAGGGAGAGGAAATTGGGAGTAAAGTTAAGGGGGGTGTGAGTGTGTGTGGGCAGTTTAAGGTGTGTTAAGATTTAGTTTTTATTTCTCATTATCCTACTCTGATTTGATTGACAATAAATTGAACAAATGTCCCCAAGGCGGGTCTGTTCTGCCCATGATGGTAACTGGTGAGTGATCTCTCCCTGTCCTTCTCTCAATCCATGAGCTTTTTGTTATATTTTTTCCTTTCCTGTCCAGCAGAGGAGTGGAGTACTAGGTGGGTAACTGGCATCCAGCCAGGGTCAACCCACCACATTGTTTTCAGAGTTTATCAGCACTTTAGACAGAAGTCATTTTTTAGACAGTTGTAATCTGAAGTGAGAAATGCGAGGTGATGATTAAGGCTGGCTGAACTGTAAGAACAAACTTACTATCATAATGTTCCTCAAGCCCTCCGGAAATAGCCCCTGCTCAGTTATTTTCAGAGCACATATTTGTGTCTCTATTAGGTTGACCCATTTGGTCTAAGTTAGGAGTGTTAATCTTTTGTTGGTTTGAGCCAGTCATTCTGACAGCTACTTAACAGTTTCCTCAGTGTTCATATGATCACCTTCTTTAGCCTAATGTGCTGTCTTGATACTGAAATGTTACAAACCAGCACTAACCCATAGAACAAATATAAAGAAATAATATGACATTTCCTGACAAATTTTGGCAAAGTTGCTCAAGCAGTTGCCTTGAGTATGAAAGCATTTAGAAGATGAGTTGTTACCAGCTGTCACTGTTTTATCCTTGGTCTTGTACCATTTTTCCTCATAAAACCACAAGCTCCATTGTTGGAGCTAAGATTATGCAGGAATTTAGCCTTTTATTTTCTTTGCCATTGATAATTCTAATGGTTGCAAAGAAAAAGGATTGTATTCCATAAAACATTGGAATTTAGAAGGAAAAAAAGCAGTGCTTAAAGTTTTCATGGCTTCTGATTTAGGGAGGCCTGACTTACTCTGACTGAGTACTGCACAGGGCTGCACAGGTGCTATGATAGCAGGGAAGCCGTGGAAGGAAGTTCACTAATTATTTTACAACAGTTTGAAGTGCTTATATTTCTCTACATGCATTTTTCATAGTAGCTGTAGCTGATTCTTAGATTAAAATAAAGTGGTTGGATAAACAGATTCCCAGGATTTCAGTAGAAGGTTTGTTTGGCATTTCAAGTCACTTCTTTGAGGAGCATTCACCTGTGACAGATTACCATGACTACTATTTTATGTCTCAGCCTGTTTTACATTAGTTGTCCCTTCCTGACTCCAATAACAATTTGTTTGTTTAGTTTGTGGCAGATGTGCCAAGCTTGAGGACTAAAAAAAAATGAATAACTTCTCCACACGTCCCCCAGTTAGGTGCCTCCACACTGTGGTTATTTATTTTGAGCAACATTGTTAGTTTCTTTTATTTGCTTTCTGGTTTCTGAGCTTGAGAGTGGACCTGACTCACATTTTCCAAGCACTGTGCAAGTGCTAGGAGGGATTGTTTGGGTTTTTTTTTCTTTAACAAAGTTCTGTTCTACTGCAGTCTCCCTATTCCTGCAGCCCAAATATTGAGAAAGAAAACCTATAATAAAATGAGGTGCAGAAAACCCACAGAAGCTGGCATCTTACTATTGAACATTACTTAAACAAGACAGAAAGCTCAGAAACAGTGCATGGCGGTCTGTTTGTTGCAAGATGAAAAACGTAGGTATCCATATTAATTGCCGTGTCAAAATATTATGTTCTAGCCAGAAGTAAGAAAATTACAGCTGGTACATGATTCCAGTTATCATGTGATCTTTGAAAAAAGCAAACCCTACTGCTTTATGCACAAGCCAACAATTCCTGAACAGTAATTTATAATGCAAGCAGGCCAAAAAGGCTACCAGCATCCAGCCAAAACCCACCACTCATGCAGAACAAGACATGCAGAAGATGAAGGTAATTTTTTAATTCTGAGTACTTACAGCTCCCTGTTGTATTAAATCTCTGAAGTGTGACTCCACAGCTCACTGAGAGGGGCCTCTTTCCCCTTGAGATGTTGGTTCTCTGGTGGCTGCCCCTGCTACACTGCACCCTCCTCCCCCACCACTTTGACAAGGCTGTACAATCACCTCCAGTTCCTTCAGCCTGACTGGCCTCGTTTATTCAAGGAACTGTTACAGTTCTGGCTACAAAGCTATTATTCTGCAAAACATCTGAGAGTAAAAACTTTAATCCAAATGTACACAGTGAATTTCCACTCCCTCCAATGAAACAGCCTAGTAGAATTCATTCCTTCCCTTTTCCTGAGATGCAAGTGGGAAAATATATTGCAATCTATCACATTAAGGAAAATTGCTGGAGGATGTAGAGATTTTCCTCAGTCTGGTCCCAATTACACATTTATTTTCTACTTTAAATGTGACCTAGTGTGCTCATAGCAGTTTCAATGCTAGAGTGCTCTGCTGTGGTCCCAAATAGAGCTTTGTGTATCCCAACTCCATTTTGTGATTCCCTCGGTCACATATATTGGCCCAATTTTTTCTTCCTGTCAGACACAGAGAGCCTAAAAGCCTGAAACCAAAGCATTAAACCATTACAAACCCATTAGAAGAGAAAGTTTGGAGATGCAACTGTCATTGGTAAATCAGTTGTTGCTTACAATTTGCTACATTGGTCACAATTTGCTACATTGGTCTAATTCCAAGTAATTTCANTGAAACCAAAGCATTAAACCATTACAACCCATTAGAAGAGAAAGTTTGGAGATGCAACTGTCATTGGTAAATCAGTTGTTGCTTACAATTTGCTACATAGCTCACAATTTGCTACATTGGTCTAATTCCAAGTAATTTCAGTATCATTTGTCCTCCTTCAGCATAAAGCCACCTTAAAGGAAGCAAAAACCCTATATGGACTGGTCAGCATGTAATATACTTACGCTATAGAGTTGTGGCATTAGGCATATGACCCCATGTTTCTTTGAATTTAAAATAGGATTGTCATTCCCTATGATTGAGAAAAGTAAATTATGTCTGTGTCTGCATGTAGAAACACAAAAACCAGAAATAAATTACTGGGACTCTGACTGCAAAAAAACCCTAGCCTTGATTTGGCCAACCTTATGGAGCCTCCCAGCCACAATACTAAAATCTTAATGCAAATCAGCAGTTACAAGCAACATACTGTATTTACTTTGCAATCAGGACAGAGAATGTGCTAGAAATGGCTCATGAGGAGGAAACAAGGGTGCTCAGGAGTCCCGTAAATTCATTGCAGGAGGCACCAGGCTGGTGCTGCATTAGGGTCTCAGTGCCATTCTGCAGAGTTAACTAAAACTATCGTGGCTGATTCCCTCCTTCCTGTGGGGTGTCAATAGGCCCATACACAGAAAATCACAGAATCTCTGAATTGTTTGGATTGCAAGAGACCTTAAAGATCGTCTCATTCCAAGCCCCCTGCCATGGGCAGGGACACCTTCCACTGGACCTGGTTGCTGTTTCAACTACCTCTGGGGTGAGTGGATTAAAACAGATAAAAGAAGTGTCACCAAAGACACAGGTAAGGGTTTGGATCTCCAAATACACTTTTAGATCCCTTGCTGAGAGTTTGATATTTGTTCTGCAGAGCCAGTACCAGTGTCAAAGTATATGATAAACCTCAAGTTCTTTCCTTCCAGCAGCTACAGCAAATCTATTCCATCACTGGGAGATGGAATCTGGTAGGCAAGCAATTCCAGTTCTGGCTACCTAAAAGCTGAAGTATCAAGACATAAACGTTAAAGCAATTTATGAATTCTCTTTCCTATAAAAGCAGTGTTTTCCAAATCTCTTTGCATCTCCTTTTGACAAAAGACAATCTAAACCTTCTTAAAACCAAATTTTCAGCTCCCCAGCAGAGCACATACTGTCGTTTGGGATGGGGACAAGATGGTTAACAGACAATAGAGGCACATACAAAAGGCAGAGTATTTTAAACTCACTGTTGTGTTGTTTAATTTAGAAAATAAGTTATAAAATTGAAACTGAAGTTCTGATGGAGTTTGCAGTAGAACTAACATGACCTATCCTTTTTTAAAGAATTATACATTGGAAACTCCAATAACTGTACATACCTCTACGCAAATGGTTAACACGTTCATTGGGAAAACTGTGACCTTCCTCCAGATTTGGTGATGGCCACAGCCCCTTATCACTGTTGATATATCTTTATAACAACACAGTTAGGAAGAAAACACTGTTTCAGATACCAGGATTTCAGTTTATTTTGCTTTTTTTATGGTACTGTACCTATAATTTAAAGAGAAAAGCATGCTACTAAGGTTCAAGCTTTGCTCTAATAATTAAAAAGCCTTGCAAAATGCTGAGAGAGCGAGCCCTGGCTTTTCTTTTTACAAGCACTTGGCAGGTCATAAATAAAGCATGAGAGAAACAAAGGAAGTAAAATTGTGCCAGCCCCCAAAGCACCTTAAGGTTCGTTTAATTGCCAGAAGTATTTTCCCAGTGAAGGGAAACTGCTTGTATAAAGCAAGATGCAAAGCAATCGATATTGGCAGCATACATTTTGCCTATGTCTTACCCGTTTTGTTTCATTTTTCTGTATCACAATTTTTTTGGATGTTAGCAGCTGCAAAGAGGGTAAATTCAGGTTAGATTAGTAATGAATATGCCCTTAGAAATTCTAAAGTTTTTACAGTTGTGAGCACACTGCATT
>VYZR01035847.1:0-19389 GCA_013400675.1 Oxylabes madagascariensis
GATGAATGTATGTAATAGAGCAAACAGGGCCTTCAGGAAGTACTTCAGCTTCTGTTGTGTTCAGCAGCAGGAGTTGAGGATATCCAGTGCCTTGTGCTTGCAGACTTATAAACAAATGAAGATAGAAGTTTAGACAGACATTCTGTCAGTGCATGGGCACAGTTCCCAGATGAAAACTCAGAATATTATTCCCCCCTTAGTTTTTAATAAATATTCAGATAAAATATTTTGAAATATTTCTATTAATCTGGAATAAAATATGCTGTAGCATTTAAGTCTTTAAAAGAAAAATAATCTGAAATAGAATTTAGATATAGTTGCAAAAACACTTTAATTATTCTAGTGAATACATGACATAAAAAAGATGGTCAGCATTATTCCCTTTTGTAGTGTTTCTGTGGCTTAATAAAACCTCTTACATTCACCTAAGTTCTAGCATATCGTTTATGTGGTAAACTCAGAATAAAAATATGCAGTGTTGTAGTAGTGCACAATGCAGATCAGCTATCAGATTAACCAGCTTAACCAGATATAACTCCAAACATTCTGAAACAGAGAGCACGCAAGTAATGATGTGACCCTTGCTTGGATGTGTCTGCGCTGTCTGCACTGACTGAGAAATTGTGTCTCTGCAATTTTGGACAATAGTTGGTGGCAGTGCATAAAAGAACTTAGGCTCCCTCTGTCAAAGATGTCCCTGTCCAATGTCACTGCCTGCAGTGCTTCAGAGAATGTGTGTGTACCAGGAAACATGATTGTTTCTAGGCAAAAGATAGGTGTACGAGCGCACACGTGTGCATTGGCGTGTGTAGACTTGATGGCTGTGGTCCACAGTGAAGTTGCCATGTTAAGAGGCCTTGGCATAGCATGAAAAACTGTAATCCTTTTGTGAGGTCCTCCACATTCTGTATTTGTAATTAATAGCACAGTAAATGCGCTCTACTTGGTAGAAGGATAGTATGGAGTTTTACTAATTTTAATGACTAATACTTGTTAAGGAAATCCATCAATAATTCCATGAGCTTTGGTAGCTCTTTTGTTGTTGTTGTTGTTTTGTTTGTTTGTTTTTGTTTGGTTTTTTGTTTGTTTGGGTTATGGGGTTTTTTTGTTTTTGTTTTGTTTTGTTTTGTTTTCCCTTCTTCTTTTTTTTAATTAATTAATTATTCTTAGGGTTTTTATTTTCCCTGTTGCCTCTCTAACAAAAAATAATTAAAAATTGCCTTTTTAATTCAATGGATCTGTGATTCTCATGCTAACACTGAACTTGGAGCTTTAAGGATCTGCCAAAGTGGTGATGCAATTGCAAACACTGATAATACTATTCTAGTCTCATTTTGGATTAAGTCCTTTGAAGAACAACTTTTAAGGGATCTATTTAAGCCTAAATGCTGTGTTGAAAGGAGACTGCTGAGTTGAATGTTACTGAGACTTGAAGCCATTCTGATATCAATGTAAAAATGATACCTGGTTTCAGCATCTCTCTGTTACAGCCTGTTGTGATCCTTGGCCAGCACTTTGTAGTTTGTCCACACATCGATTTAAGTTCTGAAAAAACATTATCAGGCTCCTGATTTCTTTCAGTAGTCACTGTCTTTTCCTTACTGTTCAATTTGGGCTTTGTTCCTAAATGTTTCTAAGACAGCCCCTTCCCTGCTGAACTGAAGCTGTTTTTTCTGAATCTGTGTCCAAGACACTTAACCCAAAACCTTGAAGTATTTGATGTCTAGGAAATATGAGTAAGACCACTTCATGCAGTGGACAGATTAATGTAACTAATGTATTCTTTTATCACAGTTTATCTTCTCTCTGTCCTCACACTTCATTTTTGCTATCATATGTAATCATCACTGTCTTATCTATTCCTCTTTCTTAAAGAGCACAAATACGTTATCATAAATACATGTTTATTTATATCTAATATACTTAATTCATGTTTATCAATTTGAAACACCAGCATATATTTGAAATTAAAATAACCTTAAGTATGTTGTATTTTGATAGTAAATAAAATTTTAGTACTAACTTCAAGATGAACAGTAATGCTATGGTCTTAATATAGCTTGTAGTAGCAAAAAGACTTGTAATTTCCTGTTCTTACAGTGTTTCTGATAAAAAACTACAGTGAAGATCTTTTATGTCTACAAATAAACTTCCATTTGTTAGAATGGTTTGATATAAAAATAAGCATTGGCATCATAACTTAATTAATGTAAGCCTTTTGTGTAAAGCATATTTTAAAAAAGACTAAAACAACCGTATATATTTTCNAGGTAGCTAGCAATCTGAAGATACTTTGGTAGCATTACAGGTCTCCAAGATGAAATTGATAGACACAAGTCTGTTGTGTAGTGCGGGGTTTATTCTCCAGGCTATGTGGCTACTACCCTGTAAAACAAGTTCCTGTGTTAATGCTGTTTTTGTGACAACTTTCCCTCTTCCTCCTTCGCATGACATACAAAACATTAAAGTCTGGGGAAGTGACGGAAAGCAAATTCTGTTCTGAAGTTCCAGAGAGAAGTATACTCTAGTGCAAGGGGAAGAAAGGGAAAGTTTTTCCTGTTTAAAGTCTGATGAAAATGAGATAAAGAAAAGAATTGCTGAATAGCAAGTGAAAGAAGGGAAGAAAAAAGCTCTTGTGTTTGAGAAAAGCTTGCTACATAGATACTTCTAATGCATTAGAAATGGTGAGCAATTTTCCAAATAAATTTGGCATTGTTAGACATTCCTGGTTTATTAAAGCTAAATAAAATTCCTTGTGCATTCCAGCAGAGTTGCCCTTGTCCCTGTACCAGCTTCTGCCCAAATTCTCCTGGAGAGGTATGTTGGGGCACTTTGGGAACTCAGGTACTACAGCCTCTGTCACCACCACAGGGATCCCCACCTCTGGAGGGGAAGCGTGGGCTCGACGCACCAGGCTGGCAGCTCTGCAGTGTGGCTGGAGGGTGTTTGCCAGGCGCCACAATATGATATGGTGGGACTGAGGCTCTGAAGCAGCGTCAGCACATGGTGTTTGGAAGTCTGGTGCCCCTGGCCGCCCTCTTCCCAGTGTTGTAGGGAACCCCTTTGGGCTGAAAGCTCATCTCTGAGAACCTCAGCTTTCTGCTTTGGAGAGAGAGGCATTTGAGATTTGGGAGCTCAGAGTTCTGAAGATGTTGCTTTGAACCTGTGGGTTCAAAGTTGCTGCTCAGTGTTGGCCAGTAACAGGGAGAGCTCGTTTCAAAGTTTGCATTGTTGCCTTTTCTCCTTCCTGAGCAGCAGGAGAAGGTGGTGCATTCTCCATAGGAAAACGTGGTGTAAGAAAGACAGGCCATTTGGGATGCAACAGCTCACCTTCTCTAAAATCATTTTGCAGTCTCTGTTGTATGGTATTTACTTTATTCTCATAAGTCATGGATCAGGGATCCCTATTTCCCTTAAGGCTTTACTTACACAAAGACAATCTGGAGAGGAGCCTGTTGTCCTGTTGTAACTTACTAAGTTGCTTATTACAGCTGTTTTGTCCCTGGTTGGGATGATCTTTGTGGTTTTGCTAGGCCTGTTTAGGTCTGAATAACAGCCGTAGATATAGCTGAGACTTCTTAGGGAATAACCAGCATATAAAGCACTCAGTTTTGTTATTACAAATGATGGAGTGCCGCTCTGGTGTTATCTTTCTCTTTTATTTAATGTGTTTTAAAATGTGTTGTTTTAGTGATGGAAAAGGAGTTAAGAGAAGAAAATATATATGAACAAAAGTTTGTTCTGCATTCTTGGATGTGTTGGATCAAAGCTACTTCTTACTTTGTGTCTTCAGAGAAAAGATGAGGTTGGTGCAGCACTCCTCATCATCTCCTCAGCAAGTTAGATACACTGAGGCTTAGTGCGCCTAATGCAATGGAACAAGCTGATGCAACACTTTTCTCCCTTCTCCTATCCCCATAGGCCTGGGGATTGGAGTGGAGACATTTCTTGATGTTTTCCCACCTCCTTCTGTAAGTGCACAGGTTTTTTCCTAGATTTTCTTTTCCTTCCACTTAAGCAAACTGCCCAGCTCATTGTGGTTCCTAGAATATAGGTCCATACCCATATATCCACATTTTTAGATAATGCTTTAAAGTAATACTTCTCCTGGTGTTCTTCAGCATTGCTATCTTTTTTATATTTTTAGTAATGTTGTCATTTAAAACACACACAACTAGAAACTCTGCATTTCATAATGCTCTAAAATTATTTGTGTTATAATCCTGTAAACATATCTAGTTGTTCTACTGATATCATAAACTGCCTGAACATCATCCTGTGGTTCATTGTGATATTGCTAATATCCCTTAAAATATGGTATTTATTGTTTATGTTTGTAACTTCCATGCCTGCTCCTTCAATCCTTGTTCAAGATGATTATGGATTCTGTCTAACAACTGTAGCATGGGACATCGTGTATTCTGCTGCAAATCCCATGTGGAATGCCATCTCATACTGAGCTTCTTCAAAACATTTCTGTTGAAATTTTGCATGTACAATCTACAGGGTAAACAATACTTAGGACCATTTTGAAGTAATAGAAGGTGTAACTATTAAATTCAATTTTTAAGTTCTGATGATGTTTCATTAGAAAAATGTGATATTTCAGACATCTTTTTTGTTAACAAGCTCTTTTTAAAGTACAGAGAACCATTTCCATTAGGAAGTTTTGGATATCTCTTATATGGATATTTTAACATATAAAAAGCCATTGGTAGTTTGTTTATGTTTCAGGGAACAAAAAAATACCTTTTGTTCAGAAAGACAGTTTTTTTTAAAAACACTTGACAAGGATTGTTTTTTAGCCTTCTCTCCCTAACTTATTGTGAGACTTGCGCCTGCCCTTCCATACATCTTTCACCCGTTTCTTTAATAACTTTTTAAGCTGTTGGCCAGTTTTGGTGAAAACTGACACCCTGTAGTAGCTGCTGAAATAAATTAAGTTCATATTTCCTGAAAGAGGTGGATGAGGACAGGAGTGAAAAAAAATCACGGAGGACCAGTCAAGCAAAATTCAGCTGTCATGCGTTCTTTTCTCTTAGAATCCAACCTCACCACCCAGAACAAATGTTATTTCTTGGATGGAGATGTCCTGAAGGAACATGTTGGGGAGCTGTTGTTGTTGCATCGGTGCATTGTGAGATTTAGTGTACAGGGCATGAATGAGTAGGAAATCATGCTTCAGTTGGTACAATGCTCATATGTCAAAGTATTGAGTCTCAAATTAACCATTTGTTGCAAGTTATCAGGATAAATCCTTTTTAAAGGTAAAATTTAAAAGGTATTTTTCAAAGGATAAGGGCAAGATCCCCAAAATCTGTGTTTTTCTTTAGAAAAAAGAAAATTTGGAAAAGATTTATACCCAGACGATTGAGACCAGTGACTTTTTTTAGTGAATAGGAAGAAGCTTCCCATTGTGGAGAGATTATTCCACAAATGCTTTTTTTGGCACTTTTTCTGTTTTCTATAAGTCATGATGAACTGATGTATTCATAGATCTATATAGATATATTTAGTTCAGGAAAAGAAGCAAAGTTTCAAGAAATTGTAAGATCTTTTTACATGTTATTAGTGATACTGAGCATCCACGAATTCTCGTCTCACATGGGGTCCAGTGGCTCTGTGCCTATTTTAAATTCAGCCTCTTCGTTTATGTGACTAAATGTGACTTTCATCACATTTTAATTTGAATTTTAATTACTAGTCTTTAAGATTTTGATCAGCACTAATAAATTATAGCACAGTCATATGGTATTTAGCTGATTGATTTTTGCATGCTGAAATATAGTCATTTTGAAGAGCAGTAAAACTTTCAAGTAGAAGAAATGTTTCAAAGACAAAGGAATTTGTATGGGATTTGTTCATTTGTGTCAGACCAGAGAGAGAAGTCCTAAATGTGAGCCCTTGTAAGGGCAAAGCAGGTGTCTGCTATCCAGTCTGTTTTAAATAAATGCAGGAACATCAAGTCAGGCAAACAAGGCCAGCGAGTGCAGCTTTTGGGAATAGCTTTGTGTTTCCTGGTGGTGGTGCAAGAAGAGAGAGATGAGAATACAGTATTGGGTGATGGTAGGTCTGTTGGTACTCTGCATTGCAGAACTGGATTCTAAAAGACAAATACAGCGTTTGTTTGCTGAGTTCTTGTCCACCTGCATCAGTTCCTAACTTTCTCTTTCGTTTGGATGTCTTTTCTCTTAGTATGTCTACAACATAACATCAGGAGAATCTTTATTTTCTTTTCCTGCTGTGAAATGCCCATTTTTAGTTTCAGTTCACCAATAGCATGGCAGGAGTACTGTAACAGAAAGGATTATAACTAAGCCCCTCTCCATCTAAGCATCTCTGTTCCATAGCTCAGTTGGCAGTCAGCTCTCACTGGCTGGAAAATGTGTACTGTCACAGGGTCGATACTTTAAAACAAAAACAAAGACACTGGATAAAATCCTGGCTCCACTGATGTTATTCACATCCCCTCCATCTCCTAAATGAGGCGACAATTCTCACCTGTCATGAAGGTACTTGTTTCTCAGGAAGGAGAGAAATGGAAAGCCAGGGGGCTGGCAGCACCTTCCACAAGACTTTGTATCCTGGACAGTAAAAAAGTTCAACTAGACAGGTAAGTCGTGGGATTGAGAACCCAGTTATTTCTACTTTCCACTTGATTTTCAGAGTGGATCTCGATCTCCTAAACCTTGCCAAAAGACATATAAATCCAGAAGCATCTACTCCTTTTGGAGTTTCTGTTTTTCAGTTCTCTCTTGAGTTTGCAAGTTCTTGCACAACTGAGTGAAATCACTGAGGCATGCTCAGAAGTCTTTGTCCTGGGGAAATGGCTGTGTCTGCCTCCAGACTTTTGGTACATTTTTTAGGCAAACAGGTCCCTCTTGCTGTATTTTTGGGTATGTGTTAGAGGCCTGAATATTAGACAAGTTGGGATTCATTTAGTTCATAATGAACTGCTGTCTGCAGCCTCATTTGAGTTATTGTTTAGGATTCTCAGCTGAAAGGGCACAGGACAAAATGTTTAGGAGCCTGTTGTTTGGATTTACTAAGAAAATTATATGGGGAACATAACTGAAAACAGAAAAGCATTTCTGAAAGCAGGGTTTAGATCTGCTTTTGGCTCTTGGCAGTTCCTTGCTATCTAGTGGCAAAGTTTCAAGAATAAAGAGTTGATGCACGATATTTTGTCCAGCTCATATGTTTTCCTGAGAGAGAGAACAGAACTCAGCCTTCCTCAGGATAAGGGCAACCTTAAACTTGGGAGTTTTACTACCTGGAATAGTGGCATAATTTCTAGAAAGTTAGGGGCAGCATTGTTTCCTTTTCCAGAACAGATTAGAACTGCTGATGTTTCCTATTGGTAACCTACATCTTTCTTTAGAAACAGTAGATACCTAATTTATGCAAATGTTGAGACCTACATCAGTTCTTTGTTATGTCCACTAATTGCATTGTTAATTTGAGTTGTTATGGAGGACAGACTGGGTTGCCATCTCGTACTGCCATGCCCAACAGTGCACCTAAACAGAGAGCTTTCTACCCTGTTTTACTGAAACCCTGTCTTTCAAACTTGTTACTACTCTTTTTGCCTATTTTCAGATTATCATGTCCTTCTCAATACTTACAGTTTTTCTGAGGCCAGGACCATTTTCTTTGTTGTTTCTCTGTACAGCAGTTGGCATATCATTATCCTGTCGTGCTGTCCTCTCAGGTCAACATGCTGTGCAGTGAGAACGTACCAGCTTTCTTGGAGCTACTTTTTGATTCATAAACATAGGATTGCATTTCACCAGAGGAGACAGGAAAGCCTGTACTGTTGTGGTGAAATCTTATTGTTGCCAGGACTGTGATACGGTTTTATGACTAAAACGTCAAAGAAGGTGTAGCAGCTGAGAGCCTGCATTCAAGTTGAAGTGCAGTATTAGTGCCTAATTCTCATAGTCTCCTTAGAAAGTCTTATCTCCCCTTTATGGACTAGTAGTCCAATACCATTCATGAAAATCAAATGCATATAAATAGAATTTTTCAAATATGTATACAGTCTTAAGTGCCATTAGAATCAGCCTTGGCTGGTTTAGTCTGGTTTTGTTTTTAAACCTGACCTTCAAATACTTGTCTCGCTAAATGCCTTTCTGTGTGCATTTTTTTTGTTTTGTTTTTGGAGATCATGTCATTGTTATATATCTGGAGAAAGGGTAGTAGTGAAAGCAATGTATCTTGGAATGCAAGTGGAACTATTTAGACTCTCTTCTTTAAAGCACAGCTTCTTTATCTATACCCATCCAGTACCTAGAAAGGAAGGATTTCAGGATATTATGAGCTATATTCTTCTCTTGCTATTCACCTCATGTTAGTAAGCTGCTCTGCAAACTCATGGAAATAGCACTGAAACTTATAGACTACTTCCATCTCTGCAGCAAAAAACCCCAAACTGTGTACATCTGATAACAGAAAGGAAACAAATACAGAATGATAGACAGATAGATAGATTTTTTTTTTCCCTAAATTTCTATTATTTACTTATTTGCATTTACTTTTGGAAAATACATAGATTGTTTTAATAGTTGTAGAGTAAACTCTTGTGGCCTTTAAGGAGGCATGTGGATTAATCATGTCTCAAAGAATTGTTTTACAAGAGTGCTGTAGCATTTTTAGAATGAGTGCTTAGTTAAAACAGTCACTAAGGGCATGTTATTCACATAGGCATCTTTTGCACCAAACCTGTGTATTTTTAATTATCTATGCATTCTGACTTGAATCACTAAGGTCCTTTCATATATGTACATATAACATTAGGCTTATGAATAGGTCCAGTTGTTCTAAAGTTTGTAATGCTCCCTAGAATCACATACTGAATTAGACCTTTAAGGACTGTATAATTATGATGCAAAATAGATTCAAAGGAATAGTTTGGGTTTATATAAAAGATAAGGAGTGCAGAGTTATTTTTTAGTGGGTTCTGTTTGTTTGTTTGTTTGTTTTTAGTTTAAGAGTGCAATATATGTTTTCTTTAGCTGTAAAAGCACAATCAAGGCAACATGATAAGTGAGTCAGTGTTGTAAAAGTAAAACTAATTTTGCCTTCACTCACATGAGCTATAGAAGGAGGAAGCTTTATTGTCCCTGGGAAGGTGATAAGGCAGAGTAATTGTATATTATACTGTCCTGGAACATCTGCCTGAAGACTGTTGGAGCAATTCATCTATCATGGACGATACAGCATGTTTTGTCTTTCTGCTTTAACCCATCCCCACTGCTGGCCTGCACGAAGGTTTTGATAGGGACTGTGCCTGGGCTGGGGCTCACATTAATCAGTCCCCTTGTTCAACACTCCAGCTGACATAATTACAACCTGCGCACAGCAGTTATTCAAGTTGAGTCCTTGTCACTCGTGGTGCGAAACTACACAGCTCAGATCCCGAAGGAGATTGCCTTATCACACAGAACAAGGGCTCACAGGAGTTGAAGAGAATAGAAATGGGAAAATGTCTTCCGGGAGTACTATATATTCCTTTAAAATAAGACATTTGAGAGACTTACAAGGGACAAAGAGAAGCATTGTGCATGGTCTGAAATGAACAGGTTATTATTTTTAAAAGGATTACACAGGCCATTTTTGTGAAATGGACATGCATTATTAAATAAATTCAGTGGTCTCTCTTATCATTCAGTGGCTCTGCACTATTAGTTTTCTTCAGAAGTGATAAAATGGTTTTTGACTTGTATAAGCTTTAAGTATCTCTCAGTAGAAATCATCAGAACACAACTAATAAAAGTGCACATATTATACCAGTAAAATTGGCACACACATCAGGGAAGTTCTGCGAGGATCAGAGTTAAAGGTGAAGGAAGAAGCATGCAAAAGGGCTTTGGAAGATGAGCAAGTTCATTAGTTTCTGCCCTTGTATGATACCAGAATGTGAAAGGTGAAGCCAAAGAAAAAGTTTTGTATTTTACCGTTTTTCCCTCTTTTCATGTTAACCCTCTGTGAGAAAAAAGACAAGTCCAAAACAGTATCTATGATAATAGAAGAAGCTTATTTTCATGTGATATGATGGGGTTAATTTTACATGGTTGTGGTTTTTTCTTTAAGACAGAACCTTTGCACACATGATCATAGGATGATTTGTTTGGTATTGGTCTATAAAATTCCTCAGTGTGACAGAATTTCAATGGGTTTTGCCCTGGTGTTTAATTTTTTTTTCTTCTTGGGATATCTTTTTGAAGTAATACCATTCAGGCAGTTCCTATTCTTCTCTATCAATAGATTTAGAGTGTTGCCCTGATTTCTCATCTAGTTAAAATCATGTTATGTCTGTTAGACATAGCTGTGTATTGTTGAAAGAACAGTAAAAATATGTCTATTCTGGGGGGTCCAATTTTAATCGAATACTTTTACAAGACACCTTATCTGCAACTTTGAATAGTCTGAAGTAGAAGTGCAGTAGAAACTACTTTTTACATTTCACTTTACATATAGGTATGCTAGGTAAGCCAAATACATAGTTCAATGCTTTCATTCCATTTCAGTATCTTTTGGTTAAATACACAGCACAGCACATTAATTTTGATGTGTAGGTCTCCAGTGAAAGTCCAGCTAAATGAAAACTGCAGTTTCTTTCTGAGCAGCAGGGCGTCCTTATAGGCAAATGTACTCTTGTAGGAACAAAAATCACGTTTTGCTTGCTCTGTACTCTTAAAACCAGTTCTCCTGGAGTGAATGATGTCTGTGAAGTAAGCTCAAAGTACAGAGCCAAATGCTGCATTTACTTACATTTGTGCAGAAAATGGCATTATGAGGACATAATCTGAAGAGAATGATGTTTCTCTGATATATGCTTTCAACACACATTTTAGATTAGATAATCAATCATACCTCCAACTAAGGACCCAAATTTGACTTTCAGAATCTAAGATGGTTTTGCAGTATTGACAGCCAGGAAGGATATATTTTAATTTGCAGACTGAACAAATTTCAATGACATCATGGAAGCACAATAAATGGCTGACCTCACAATGACATTTTTCAGACTTAAACTGTACTTCTTGGAGACTTTGAGCCCAGAAAAAGCCTTAAGCTCAGCCAGTCTGACCTTCTACAGAAAACAAGCTGCATAGGTGGTTTTTTTCCCAGTTTGCTCCATACTGAACCTCTTACTTCTGACTGAAATTTATGATCTAGAAACATATTCAGGTTTGATCTGAAAACAGGCAAAGTTGCAGAACCAGCTTCCCTTCTGTGAAAGATGAATTGCTGAAGAAATTGTGCTTTGTTTCTCAGTCGAATTTGACTGTTAACTTGTAGTCATTGCTTTTGGTTTCGTAGAGGTTTTCTCTAAGTTCGGTTGTCCCTTAATCACACCTTTATTCCATGTTAAGTTACTCATGGGCTTAACTTAACATTCCATGTTAAGTTACTCAAGCTCAAGTGTAATAAGCAGAATAGAAGGGGTTTTTATTAAGTATTTTAGAGTTTTTACCCCACTTCTCTTTCTATTTATAATCACTTTGTGGCTGTTTGTTCCCTTTTTTAAATGTAGGCAGTAATACAGGAAGTAAATATTCTAGAATTAGTTTCTCCGGTGTCACAAAGAGAGCATTACATCCTTACATTTGCTTGCTACTTCCTTGCTTATACAGCTAAATATAGCATGGGGCCTTTCTGCTTATAGCATCATGCTAGAAGTTCACGTTAAACTGATGGTCCACTAATCCCTTAATCATTTTCAGTGTCACAGCTTTTCACAGCACTGTCTAAGTTACTTGCATGCATTGTGCAAAGGTAGGAAAGCTAACATGTAATTGTGTGTGTACATGTTGTGATTGAACATGCCTGGCTTCTGCAACTGCTCTGTAAGATGGCAGTGTCGTTGTTATTAATCATGCTGCCAATTACAGTGTTGTCTGCAAATTTTATTAGCAGGGATTTTATGTATAGTTTTGGCATGCATAACAAAAGTGAATCTTTCAGACAATTATTGCTGATTCCTTTGATAAATTGGAACATTTGAAATGAGGAAGAAAATGACCATCTCTTTTTGCATGAGGGGGTTGGGGCTGGGATAGGGCAAGAAGAGGCACTGTATTAGCATTAAAAAAATCTACTTTGAGCAGAGATCGTACAGACCACAGTGCCCTGGGTATGAATCCAGGCTGCAAAGCAACAGGATCTGCCCTCTAGGGAGCCGTGTTGTCACTAAAATGGCTGAAGGAACTGACACAAAGGCCAGTTCGACGAAGTACCATCTGCATCTGAGATTGACAGGCAGCCTTTAGGGTCTGTTGCTATCATTTCTGACTCCAGCAACATTAGGAGTCCAGTTTCATCTTGTGCAGCCGCTAGAGTCCACACCCTTTGCTAGGCTCCATCTGCACTTCTATATCTGTGAAAATACTTTATGTGTTCCTGAGGATATACAAACAGACTCCACAGAATTGTTCAGTTACTTTATGTGGTCATTAAAAGAAGTACAATAGGGGAAAAATTGATGTTGGAAGGAAATGCGTGTCTTCAATTAAATTCATCCCAGCTTTTTTAAAAAATGGATGTTTTCCATGGCCTCATTTCAGCAAGGTATTTGATCATGTACATAAATTTAACCTTGTGAGTCATTCTTTTGAAGTCAACGGGGGCTGCTTGTACTTAAGCCGCACAAATGCGTAAGTACCTTGTTAAATCAGGGCCTATGATACCTAAAGCCCGGTCTCCATCCTCACACTGCTGCAGAGGTGCTGTTTCTCAGACCAACTTCTCTTTTATGCCATCTGCTCTAAGAAGAAAAGAAAGGGGGAGGGAGGAAGCCCATGAACAATGGAGTGATTATTCTCAGTTACTGTGAAATAGATGAACTCCACCTGCTATTTCTGCCACTTAAACCTTGGCTGACACAGTGCAGCAGTGTACTGTGCACAGCAGACCCCTGCATCCCTCACGCTGCAGGCACACAGGCCCTTGAGCTGGGCCATCACAGAGACCGCTCTGCCTGCAGCAAAGTGGCAGCCAGGAGTTCTAGCAAATGTTACAGAGAGTTTTCAGAAGCAGATCAGTCCTGTGAAAAATCGTTTGGTTATTGTTTTGGTTTTCGTTGGGTTTTTTTTCCCTTTGTTTGTTTTGCTTTTTTTTTCTCTAGTCCGTAAAAGGACACACTGAGCCTCTCTCTGAAGAGCTGCTGGGGCAGACTCACGGGCTGAGCAGCCCAGCTCTGCATAGCACCTGTGGGGACAGTGAGGACCACAGCACAGGTGGAGAGCTGAGGCACATTTCCATGACTTTCTGTACCCTTTTAACCCCATTCCTTCCAAGGCTAGCAGTTTGCACATAATTTGCAGGTTTCTATCTAAAAGCCTCTTCTTTACTTCTTTCTCTCTTTTCTTGTAGAAAATAGAATTAATGGAAGCATATAAAGCAGGATGCAGTAGTTCCTTGGAATCACAGATGGGCTTTTTCCTGGAAAAAAATCATGTTTTCTTTAAATTCTGGAGTCTGTTGTTTGCTGTTTTTTACAAAAATACTCTGAAAATTCATGGGTAGATCTAGATGCTAGCACTGGATCTATACTTAGGTTTTTGTTCACTGTGCAGGGTTGTAACTGGCTTTACAGATTCCTCAGAGGTAAACAAAACTAGAGTACATCACTTCTTATTTCCCTTCAGAATTTCCAATTACTTTGAATTTGCCTTTAAAAGCACTTACTTTGGCTATCGTAATGATCAATTACTTGAAACAGGGAATTTTCATTCCAATACATTGTAAATAGAATGGCAGATCCATGGCCAAATTACAATTTGGACATGCTAGTTTGCTGAATGGAGCTCAGACACAAGCAGTAATTATCAATCTTCCATCATTTTCTGTGCTGACGCACAAGTTTTTGCTGCTTCCCTACAGGGCTCTGCTACTTTTTAGCAGCCAGCATTGGACATCTGTCACACATACTGTATGTCATAACAAATAGATCATTACAGAAAAAAATGCCAAGCTGAAAATGTAGAAAAGCAGAAAACATTACGATTATTATCCCTGAGTGTTGGTATAATATTATCAGAATAAATCCCAAATACGTTTTTATTATTTTCTTTGTGAAACTGACTGTATTATAAAATCTCATTAAAGCATGTAAATGTAGTATAATCTCTTTTATGGGTTACTTCGTATTTCCTGAGTGGCAATACATGGCAGTACATGAAAACATGGCAATACATGTGGCCACCAGGTTGTTGGGCATGTGTTTTCACAGCACTGTGGGTGTGTATTTTAGTGTGTGTTTTAGTGTGTATTTATTTATTTCATCTTTCCTTGGTGGAGTTGAAAAGCTGCGAGCAAATACTCGCTGCAGAAGCGGCTATAGTGGCAAAGGTGTTGCTTGTCCCCAGCAGCTGGTTGCCTCTGTCCTCCAGGGGTCTTTAGGAGCAGCACAGGGAGGTGTTTGGCAGCAGTGACACAGGCAGAGCTGTGCTGGCACTGGGTACAACGGAGTTGCCCTCCTGAGTCCCCACAGAGCCGTGTTCTGCTAATTCCGGCAATAGTATTGTAAGTCACCTGAGAATTGAAGTTGGTTGCAGAGTGTCGGCACTTGTATTCATGTGATTGTTTCCCCATTCACTTAAAACTTTAATAAAAGGTAGAACTTCTGCTTTTAAAGGCAAAGAGCAAGGAAAAAGTAACCCAGGTGCATATTAGTAGTGAGAAGGCTGAGAAAATGTATTACATTTCTTGTACATATGTACATAAATATATATGTTATGTGTATGTGTTAATATCTAATAATTATTGCAGTTTTATAATGTTAGTTTCAACACATTACATTTTTGGCTGTGATATTTTGCTGTTTTTTTATTATTGCTTGTGCAATACTGTATTGACTTGTAGCACTGAAGAGGTAAGCTTTTACTTTTAAACTTGCAGTCTGAATTGCCAGTGGTATATGCAGATTATGTATTATTATGTAGCTAGTTTGCACTTACTGGCAGTCAGTTTACTTTATTTTAATACCAGAAATGTAGCTAAGTCTTGAATATGCAGGGAAGAATTTTTGGTTGGTTGGTTGGTTCGTTTGTTTGGGTTTTTGCTAAGTAGAAGTTAGGCAGAGTGACTGTCATTGTGGAGGTTTTGATTGAATAAGCCTGCTTGTATAATGTAATTATCACAGATTGAGGTATTTGTTTCTTTCCTGTCAAGAAAATGTTGCCCATTTGGTTGTTTATCACCACCCTACTGAATGCTAGTTTTCATACAGTTTAATGACAGCAAGAAACAAAGGCAGGCTAGAAGGGTTGTATTTTGGAAAGCAGTAATGCTGAAAACAACCTGAAAGGTCCCTGCATTTTACTGAGTGTGCAGGAGCTCTTGGTGCTGCAAGAAGTATCCAGGAGTTTCCAGAACTGGCTGCAATTGGAAAATGCTGAGCATGGGGAAAATCATGGCATCCATTTATGTAGCACTGGTGTGAAATGTGAATGTATTCAAAGCTTAAAGCAACTGGAAAGAGTGTAAGGAGAACCTGATGATTCCTCAGAGTGAGTTGAAAGGAACTCAGTCTCTAGCTCTTCTACTGGAGGTCTGGGTATCAGGAGATTCTACAGCCAAGCAAGGTGTGTTGGACATGTAGCACTGTTAGCTGGATGCAGGGGGATAAGAAATACGACACTTTGTGAAAGGGAGAGTGATCAGCTGAAGAGTAATTTGCTTATGATTTGAAAGGACTCCCTACTGCTCTCCATCAGAAACCATGTATTAGTACCAAAAGGGTTATGGTTTGAGAAAACGCTCACTGGGAAAATGTTTATGAATGGTGCTATCAATGGGGTCAAGGTAAATGTTCCATATGACTTTGCGTTTCTAAAAATCTATGGCTCTCCTTTTCTAGTGTAATTACGTTACTGCAATTTTGATTTAAAGACAGTTTTCCTAGTTAGATGGCATTTTCTGTGAAAATAATACCTGCAAACATTTGGTGAATAACTGAAGTTAAGAATCCACAATAGTGCATATTGCTTCATTCAGAAGTTTGCTTTCATCATAATTGCTTTTATTTCTGGAAGAAAGTATCTGGAGACTTTGCTGTTTTTCAATCAAAATGCTGCAATTTCTCTGTACTTGCAGGTTGCATAGCAGGGTATAAAGGGTGCAGAAGACCTTCAGAATGCTGTCTATATGAGAGTGAACTTGATTCATACTGACAAACGGGAAAAATAGAAATCTTTTCAATCAGTTGGTTGTATCACTGTATTTGTTTTTATGTTGTAAATAGTGATGTCAATGGAACTGCCGTAAGTCCTTTATGTTATATGGATTTCTCTGCAGAAGGAGGATGTTTATACCTAATGTGCTGGAGAAGACCTTTTGAAAAAGGTTTATTTTGTGCAAATAAGAGTCCTACAAGGTGCTAAATTTTTTAAAACTTAGTGGACTAGATAATTAACATTTTGCCTCATTTGCACCTCTGAAACCTTCCATTTCCATGTCTTGCAGTGAGTATGTTTCTGAAAATGTCAGGCACTGCATAATGGAAGAGTGTTCTAATTTCAGTTTCTTATTAGTAAATAGGAAAAATATAATAAAAATTGATGACTTCCTGCAATATTTCATGTAGCTGTTTAATACAATGCTAATGTATTCTCATATAGAAAACCCTTAAAAATATGGAAATATTCCTATTCTGCATGGACAAATTTAGAATTGACGGATATTTTGTGAATTTCTCTTACTTCATGATTTTTATCCAAAACACCGCGTAAAAGCCAAGGACAGCAAATAGCTTGGTACTGGACAGGCACAGGTCTGCAG
This sequence comes from Oxylabes madagascariensis, assembly GCA_013400675.1. NCBI lineage: Eukaryota > Metazoa > Chordata > Aves > Passeriformes > Timaliidae > Oxylabes > Oxylabes madagascariensis. The sequence continues at coordinate 16,786 of VYZR01035847.1, forward strand.
TTAACTACTGAACTTGGCTGTTTACAGGGGCTGCTTGAAGCAGGGCGGCTGGCTGGGGAGTGCAGAGCACAACCTGCTGCATCCAGCTGAGAGGCTGGGGATGAGTACCTCTACATGGAGAAGGGATGCCCAAATCCCTGCCCTCACACAGCTTCTACTGCTTGCTGGTGGGACTGGCTGGCTGAGCTCTGCAAGACTTGAAAGAAGGGAGAGATGATGAGGGAATAGTAACTGCAGACAGCACTTACTGAGAGGACCTTCAGGCTGACTTTTCCCTCCAGCAGAGATTTGCTCCGAGACATTGTTCCACCCATGTTTCCCTGCTGCTGCAGACTCTGAACTCCCATCTCTGCCACCTGCAAAGTGCATGTCTCTGCTCTGCCATCCCAGACCCCTGAGCAGTGCTGCTGTTTACACTGGGGTAGGCCTAGTTTTGCTGAGGAATCTGGTCGTTTGCACATTATGGCTTGCCAATGCAACTGAGAATACGTCTTCACAGGAGCACTTATACAATCTTTTAGGGGCTAAAGGAATAATTGCACTTTTTGGGTTAAGGAGGAAGGCAGTTATGAGGACTTCTGTCCCATCCACCAGAAGCATGATTTTCCCACTCTTCTGTAGACTGGGCACTCTTGTTTCTTGCTCTTAGCACAATGCCATGTTTTTGGGGGTTTTTTGTAAAAGAGCTGCAGCATATATATATATATATAAGGATAGGAGAAGGAAGGCAAAGTAAACAGAGGCAACAGCTTCTCATGTTGAGAAAATGTCTGGCCATTTTATACAACTCCTAACCTTCCACTTTATTTCACTCTCCCAACAAATCGGATCAATGGTGTGAAGAGGCAAGGGTGCAGATGGCTGTGGAATGGAGCATCGGGCTTCCTTGTCACAGGATGATTCCTGTGCAAGCTCAATGTCCACTGAAAACTTGAATAAATTGTTTGTAATTGGAGCATCCCAAATAAAGAGAGACAGCTGGAACTGGTCAATGTTGAGAAAAGACTCAGGGGATGTCATCAGTATGCACACATATCTGAAGGGAAGCTCTAAAGAAGACGAAGCCAAGCTCTTTTTCAGTGCTACCCAGAGACAGAACAAGAGGCAATTGGTACAAACAGGAAGGTAGGAGGTTTCCTCTGAACATTAGGAAACAGAAATCCATTGTTAGGGTGACTGATCACTGGCACAGGCAGCTCAGGGAGGATGGGAGATATCTTTGGAGATACTCAGAAGCTGCCTAGAAATGGTCCTGGGCAGCTGGCCATGGGTCATCCTTCCTGAGCAGCAGGGATGACCAGAGAATCGCGAGAGGTCCCTTTGAGCCTTAAGCATGCTGTGATTCTATGACTGAAGTACCATTTTACAATTGAAAAATCATTTCCAGTTTATAATACTTGAATATGCAGGAAGCTTTAATTTATTGAGAGCAGAAAAAGATAGCTGATTGATGGGAATGGACTTGTAATGGCAACATGGAACGTGCAGCTAGAACAGCAATGGGAATGCATCGCTGTGTGATGAACATTAGAGACAAATGCCCTTTTTTGTCGTTTTCCAGAAGAGGTTTTCTGTTCATCTAAAGCAGTAGCTGCCTTTCTCAAGAGAATCTTACCATCTGTCTCCCTTATTTCAAAGTGTTATCCTTTACAGAAATGCGGGAGCTCTCCTGGTTGTGAAAAGTAGGCCTAAGCCCTCCCCAATATATCAGTCTTTCATGGAGGAGGTCATACAGGTTTGTTGCACGGGAAGTATGGGCTGAGCTTTTCAGCTCCTCATATTTCCTGTTCATCTGCAAAGTACCTTAGCAACACTTTCCATCTCCTCTTTCACTGTGTGCAGCATTGACAAGACACCAAAAAATCCATAGAGGCCACCCTCTTCCCTTTAATAGGGTTTTTGTGGACTTTGCATCAAGTCTCAAACCTTTCTTCACATCTAATAAGACTTACTGCAAGACATGAAATAAAAATGAATTTTTTATTGTATTTATCTACATCGGAATTGAATATAAACTTATTGACTGTAGCTTTAGACTAATTAAGTCTCTCTAATGAGTTCCCTTCCTGTTACTTCAGAGCGTGGACAAATTGACAGAAATATGTAAGTTTGATTTTAAAAATGGATCATGAGGATGAAAGTGTGCTTACATGAAGCAGTGGTAATAGTAATTTAACTTAGAAACCTCTACTGTAGCTTTACTGAACTACAGGCTAGTCTCCTAAAACTTGCATTTATTTGTTTGTGGCTGTAATTCAGACTGGAACTCAAAAACCATAAAGTCTTTCCTCAAACGATTTTTATTGGGCTGGGCTCTATTTTCCAAATTTCAGAACAAAGGAAGTCTGTATTTCAAATTTTATAAACACCTGGAAGTGAATCTTACAATACAAGGCCCGTCAAAACCTTAACTGTCATCAGTATTGCAACATTATAATGTTTTAGTTATATTCTTGTCATGAGATAGCTTTAATAAAAATACACTGCTGTGTAAAATCACAGGCCTCTGTGTTTACTCATACGATATGAAGTGATGTAACTACACACACAATGTGTTAGTGGGGGTGTTTTGTGTCAGACGTATAATAACATACTTGTACAGTA
>VYZR01035863.1:0-13841 GCA_013400675.1 Oxylabes madagascariensis
CTCTCTCCCAAGGAGCTTTCAAGCCTGCATGCCCCAAAGTCCAAGGCACCTTCCCCTGGCCAGCTCCACGCCACATTCCTGGTGGCCAAAGGCTCATCTGGACTCTGCCCCTCATTTCCTTTGCCATCCCTGTGGCTCGCTGTCCAGTTCCCATCTGGGGGCAAACCCCTGTCCAAACACGAGGAGCTGCAGCTGGTTGGTCCCTGCTGGATGTGGCCACATCCAGCACCCCCTGCTCCCCTCCCCAGTCCCCAGGTGCCTGCTCAGCTGCCTCCTAATCCTCAGGAGGCCTCTGCATCTCTGCACTGATACCAAAAAGCAGTTCCACTAGAATGTAAGCTCCTTATCTCACCAAAGAGCGTGCTCAATGTCTCTTATCCCATTACCAAACAGGAAGAACTTCATTCTTTTCACCTACCAGAAAGGAATATTTTTTTTGGTGCGTTTACAGCTTTGTTACCCAAATACCTCCCTCCCACCCACATTTCCCTGATTGTTGATAAACATGAAAATCCATTCCCCTCCTAGCAAGGGGAACAGGGAATCTTTTATCCTCCCCTGATAAACAGTAATAAGCTTCTTATCCTCTTACCAAAAACCGAGAGCGTTGCAAATCCTGTATCAGACACACTAGGGTTAGGGTTGTTTGCATTACGTGGAGGGATTTTGTAAAGTGGTAAATAAAAGGCATATCATTTTGTTCTTTTATCTGAAGCTTCCTTCTAGGAGGGAAGGCAGAGCTGTTTAGAAGTACACTTAATTGGGTATTATTCAGTATCAGGTTGAGGCAAGTTCTCCTGTCTCCCACAAAGAACTTCTGCACTAATTTGTTCCTACTCGTGGATGAAAGGTCATTCTGCTGACTAGGAAGTTAAGTAAACAAAATTAGCATCTGATTTAAGAGACTTCTTATTCCCTCTGGTGTAAATTAGTGTAAAAATTAGCAAGACTTTCCGTTGCTTCTCTTTTCTGCATTTGAAATGCACCAGTTGCTTGAATTTAATGGTGTGGAGGCTTATTATTTCTTTATCTATGGAGGTGCATACAGATGGGTGGGGAGATGGAAGGGGCCCTCAGCTTCAGCATCAAAGTCATTCAAAGTCAGCAAAAGTGACACAGAAGAGCTCCCAGCAGCTCTGACACCTGTGCACTGAAGGAGCCACAAGAACTCACATATGGGAAAACATTTTAGAAAGGCAATGTGGGCTTTAGCTGGGAAATTCAGCACCACACAAAACCCACCATTAGTACGGAGGATACAGGGAGCTTCAGGCAAAGGTTTGATTTTTTTTTTTAATTGAAATAAAAAATAGCCTCTCAGTGTTCTTTCAAATCTGAGAACTTTCTAGAGATCAGAAAAAACCCCAGGTATTGCTTAGGATTATGGTAAAAAATCCAACAAATGTCTTCCAGATAAGTTGCTCATTAAAAACCTTTAAACTTCATCCAAAACGTCTATTCTTAATTATTGCTGCCCATTCTAACAAGTAACCTGATGCTGCTTTGCCTGATGAGCTTTACTTGGTACTGCACTCCTGAAAACACCCAGGGACAAAAGGATGTAAGAGGTAAAAATACATAGGAAAAAGGTAAAAACACATTGGGGAAAGGTAAAAACTCATCAGAAAATAACCTCATAGAAGGGAGGTGATGGAGGAATATTTTTCTATTTTTCTGGGCAAAATGGTCCTTCAAAGGAGGAGCTGGACTGGCAGAAAGGAAGCACCTGAACCGTGGTATCTTCCTAGATTAGTGTGGGAGAGATTTTTCTAATCACCGCTTCTCTGGTGTAAAGACTATTCCCAGAGTGCCACAGATTGCATTGCAGCTGCAGATGGGAGGGAGGAAGGCACCTGTTGGATTGGCAGGTCAGAAAGAAAGCCCAGGAGGGAGTTTTTTGGGATTTCTTTGGCAGAAATCTTCAGCTATCCTGCAACAGGGGGAGGAGCTGGAACTTCGGGCTCCCAGAGATACAGAACATCTCTCCTAAGACATTCTTGCTGGGAAGGAAAGGAAGGAAAGGAAGGAATCAACCTTCCCAAAGCAGGTTTGGCTTCAGATATTGGCCAGAGATGTTGGAAATTTTGTATTTTTTTTCCACCTGCACCTGATGCTCTGCAGAGACCCACTGGAGTCCTCTTGCACTGACCCCAGAGAAGGGTTTTGCCTGCAGCCCAGTCCAGGAATGATGCTCTGACCCCACCAAAAGCCTCTCCAGGGACAAACATTATGCAAAGGGGCAAAACCAGCTCTCCCAGAGAGCCTCTTGAGCTGAGGGTTACACTGGTCTCTGGTGAGGTCCCACCACAGCATTTTTAATCTTACACGCTGCAAATTTGGCTGTTGATTTTTCCACTGCGCATTTCAAACATATTTCCACTTTAATTGGTAAAACTCACATCCCCAGACCCCAAAGAGAGGTGCAGCATTTGCAACCAAGCTCATCATTTTGAGTCTGCAATTGCTTGTTAAACCAAAAAGATGTGGAACTGAGAGCAATATGTTAAACTTAATAACACGAATATTAATTCCCTGAAGAGTTATGGAATATATCTATTTCACCAGCTCAGGAAAGGTGAACGCTCCTCCAGCCCCATAAGAGAAAGGCAGGCGCTGAAGTAATAGTTTGCATTTCTCACTAATTCAGTTTAAAACATGAGCAGGAACACTGGATTTCTGGTTGAGAGCAGACAGTGCACTGACCATGGAAGGCTGGCTCCAGCAGAGGTTTGAGACATCCCGGTTTTGGCTGAGCACAGCAGGGAAGGGCCACTGATCCCTCACTAAAGAGGGCCGTTCAGAGACAGCCCCTCTGCTGGAATCCCCAGTGCCAGAGGTGTCAGAAATCACACACCTCCACTCTGGCCTGAGTGCCCTGATCTGCCTGGTGTGTTATCAGGTCCTTTTCTCCTGGGCTCCTTCCCTGCACAAGCACACCAGTCCTTCCAGTACTCCACTATGAACTTTTCCCTCTGCTTACAGAGGCAGCACTTGGTGGGAACACAAATTTTTCCCAGTCTTGTTATCCATGGTATAAAGATGCCAGCTTCCTCAGAGACTTAAATAAATGAACTCCCCAGGCCATGGGTATTGCTCTTGTGCACCAAACAATGACACAGACTCCGAGATCTTTCAGAAGGCTTAGCAGAAAAACAACTCCTTTATTTTTGAGATGTCCCTCTCTTTTATACTATTTTACACAGACCAATTTGATTGGTGAAACAAAGGCAAACCTCTTCAATCACATTGGTCAAAACAGATGTTCATCAAGAAACCTCTCCTGTGAGAAAGAATGGATAGACATAGATACAGTTACAAAAACATTTCTCTTCTTCACAGAAAATCGCCTGGAAAAAGAATTCCCATAAACCAAAACATTAAATCAGGGCTACACATGGGGTTCAGACACCTCTAGATGCAGCTGACAGCTGAGCAGGGGTTTCAGGAAATAATGTTAAGGAAGTGGGATCTGCAGTCCTCCCAAACCATCCCTGAAGGATGTGTTCCTACATTGCACCCCACATCCACACTCATCAATCAAATCATTTCAGGCACTGAAATATTAGAAAAACTCTCACATTTGTCTTCTCCTATGGGGAGAACAGTAACCTTGCAGCTGGAATATTTTCTCCTGTTGCCCGGATCATGTTTGGATTTATCAGCCCCCTCTGAAGGGTCTGGCCTTGATCCCACTCCGAGGGAGGCTCTTTTCCTCTCTGCTTTATTGCCCCTTGCAGTTCTTCAGCCAACAGCAGTGCTAGAGAGGAGGACCAAAGTTCACAGCCTGCCACCCTCTTGCCAGAAGGTCAGCAGCCCTTGCTGGGCAGAGACAGTTTGTGACTGCTGTGGCCACGGTGCCTTCCAAAAGCAATGAGGAAAACCACAGTGACAGAGACGAGCAGAGGAGCCATTAAGCATATGCTGGGCTCAAGCTCATAAACACATAAACAACAACAATTGCTGGTTAACCACAGGCGAGAACTTCCGACAAGCCGCAGGTACCAGGCACAAATTGACAATAATGAGGTTTAATGGGGTTGGTTTACAGTCTCGCTGGTTCGCATGTTTTATTATTTTCTGCAGAATTAGCCAGTAAAATAAAGTCTCTCTGCGCCTGCAGATCTGTTGGGGTGGGTAAGTCCCAGATGTTGGAGGAGTCATCATCAACACAGATCCCCAGGGACCGGGGTTGTTTTTGCTGTTATAGCACTGAGGCCTCAGGCAGAGTGTGAGAAGCACAGTAACGAGGAGGAAATTTGGATCCAGCCCAGCTAACAAAAAAGTTCTCAAGTCCAGGGAAATAAAGTCAAACTTTAGTTTCCATTCAGATGGAAAGACCTTTGCACTGGAAAAATACAAGAGGTTTCATGCAGAGAGAAGTGTGAAACACAGCGAATGTATTTTCAGCACAAAAGTTGGAGCTTTGATTGCATTAGAAATGGAAACAAACGGAGCTCATTTGGAGAAAAACGCAGCAACTTCCAGCTCAAGCTCCCTGCAGAGGCTGATGCAACCCTCAGAGGCACCACTCTGCCTGTAGCACAGGGAGCTGGGAATTTCTCAGGACTGAAACTTAAGGGAACACACCATGGGGGTGGGAGTCAATGCCACAGACAATCATCACTGCTATTTCTGCAGCACCAGGGGTTCAGTTTGTATTCCTCAAACTGCAGCAGAGACTCTGACCCAGAGAACGGGGCAGAACATGCACAAACCCCAAAATACAGAGGTAAGAACAGTAGGGAGGAGAACTAGGAAGGAGATGAAGATGGAGGAGCAGGTACTCAGCAGAACCTTGGGAGATTTCCAGCTGAGTACCTGTTTTATCAGGACGTGTTGGACAGCTTTGCTACCTGAGTGCCCCTGGAAGCAGAAAGTAATGTCACAACTGACCTGGTTCCATGAACCAAGGCCAGGTTTCAGGCAGGCCCTTGCTCCAGGCCAACCCCAATAACCATTAAATGGAGGAGAGCACCAAGGAGCCCCTCTCCCACAGCTAAATCACCTTTTCCCCACCTCCCCCTCCAACTGCTCTGCCCTTTGCTGCCTGATTGCCCCCAGACACCTCACACAGCACCGTGTGGGGAATTAATTACATCCTCCTTAAAGACTGCTGATTAACATTTCCATCACATGCTAACGAGACGCTTCCTGGCTTCAATCTGCTTTCCTTCATTATGGCTTTCTGGAGACAAACTTTATACGTTTATGAGAAACATTAAATGCACAATGGTCTGACTACAATTTATCGCTGTCCTGGCTCTGGGGTGTTTGTGTAAAGACTCAGTATATTACAGTATGAAATCTGGAATGGGATCCTTAGAGCACACAGCTGCTCCTTAGGTCACTTTGGAGGTTGCCATCACTGAAAAAAAACCAGCAACCTATCCCAGAGCTGTGAATTGATGCACCTGAGAAATGGAGGGGAATGCCCACCTCAAAAAATAGCAATGAAGAAAAATACCTTTAGGTCATCCAGCAAAAGCACAGGGTGATCCAAATACTAATTGTACCTCCAATAGAAACAGATTATTGAGGCAAAAAAAAAAAAAAAAAAATAGAATTGTCATTTTGGGCAGCAGTTAAAAATGAGAGAGAAAAATAAAAAGCAAAGATGATGGAGTAAAACTTCTAAAGATCAGAATGAAGGTGGACACCTGGAATATTTCTGGCATTTAATGCAAGAGAAAGGTTCCAAAGTTTGAATAAAATGGCTCACCCTTCATAAAGGGCTTTGCAATCACTGTAATGTTTATAAGCCCTCACATTCAGCACATACATTCAGCAGCCCAAGCCTCACTCCAATACATAATACAATAAATACACAGGAAGCTTATTGTAATAAATACAACACCACCGCAAATGAAATTGTAATTAGAAGCATAATTCAGACGGATTTTAGTTAATACCTGTTTACTAGGAGGTGCTAATCTCCCAAATAAATGTCCTAAGTATACAAAATGTGCCTCTGTGCTCCCGGCTTCCCTCTGTCAGAGCTTGTTCAACCCCTAATTGGAATTTTAAAAATTGCCCCATTTTTTGGAGTATGTTGGCAGCTTTTGGAAACTAAATGTGGCCAAAACGAACCGTTCAGCACCTCGCTTGTGAGACCTGGTGTGAGCAAAGCAATCCATCTACCCTGCCCTGCTCCAGCCAGGCTGGGATCCGTCACACCAGAACTCCTGAATACAAAATGCTGGCAATCCTACATCATCTTTTGCTGCCTGTTTCCCAGCGTGTGCCCTGTCCCAGCCAGCTCCCTGCAAGCCCAAGGAGCTGGGGAAGATGCAGGGAGACCTGCAGGCTGGAGGGGCCCAGGGCACCGATCCTCTGGTGCTCCTCTCCTGTTCCTGTGCCAGAGGGCTGCACTCCTGCTGGGACTCTGAGGGGCTCAAGCTTCATGCCTGAGCTCTGCAGTGAGTCTGGGAGCTGGTTACAGATTTGGAGTAAGAGGCAGTAGAGGGGAAAATTGCTTATTCATAGCAGAGTGGAATCCAGAGGTCCCAGCGGAGGGAGATGTGACTGCTCTGCCCCACACCAACAGCCCAGGCAAGGGCAGGGGACAAGGATAATCCTTTGCCTCCATTTGCAGAAGGGGAAGGGAATCAAGCCTACATGTCTCACTCAGAGGCACAGATAGCCAGCCCATGGCAGGCAGGGATGCAGCTCTTCCAAGTTCCAGAACAGGATTCACACCTTCAAATTATTCCAGTCCTCAGTGAAGCACTGCTGAGCCAGCAAAAATGAGCTACAGCCTTTGCCCAGGACTTGACCCTTGCTCTCCAGAGGAAAGGTTAAAATGAGTAACAAAAAATCACTTTTCCGTCTCCTTTGCTTGTGGCTATGGTGGCTCTGGAGCCTTGCCTTGGCTGAGGGGACCAGAGGAAGGCTGTGCTGGCAGAGGTGCATTCTTCCCAGTGGGAAGAAAAAAGGAGACCCTAGGAGAGCTTACCAAAGCTCTTGGACAATGCAGACCCCATGAAAAAGTCCATCAGCCCTATCTTCCACTCTCAAAGTCTGGAAACCCCTACATCCCACAGGCTGGAGGTGGAGCAGGCTGGGCTGCAGGGAAGCCTCCAGATCCATGGGCAAGTGAGCAGCAGCAATTCCCAGCACCCCTGGAGCTGGACCCAGGAGCACCTTCCAGCCCTTGATGAAGTTGAAGCACAAACCACCATAAGCTGTGACAGCCCCAGATTGATCTGGCCCTCAGGAGACACAGGGGGAAAAGAGGGGAGGGGTTGCCTACAGAGACCATAATTCTACAGCCCTAGGCTGTGCATTTGCTGTGCATTCATGTCTCCCTCCATCACTGGGGTCATGTGCAGTAAGGAATTTTATCCTGTGGGGCTGCCAGCCTTTTATTCCAAGCTGTTCATTTTCGCCTTGGAATCCGTCTTCTGGCCCAGAACACACTGACTGTGAGGCTGCATTTCTGATAAAGACCATGAGACATAAATATTTTACACTGGTAATGAGATATTTAGCATTGATATAGAGCTCCAAGCCCAGTGCAATTCCAGCTTTGTTAATTATAATGAACTATTGTAGGGCTCGATTTCATCTGCTCCTTGTAAATCTTGCGTTGCTGGTGCAATGTGCTGGTGGCTCCTTTCCAGGGGGATGATGGAGCTCAGCCTGGGCAGGGTTTAATCAGATGTTGGGGCCCACCAGAGGAGCAGTTCCTGGTGTGAATGATCTGTGGATTGTGTGGTGCTCCTGCCTGCTCCTTCCTGGAGAGGCAGGGCTGGTCCTGTGCACGGAGCCCATTGGAAATTCTCTGTTCTGCTTCTTCCATCCAGCAGGGATGGAAGCTGCCAGCCATGAGGATTGCCTTCCACCCCCCGGGAGAGCAATCCAGCTTTTCTATAATTTCAGCTTTGGAAGAGGAGATGGACCTCAGCCATCACTGTTTTAAGCACTTTGGACTCCCTCTGTCAGCTGTGGCTCCTCAGACAGTGGTGAAGTGTGAGAGCCTTATCACTCCTCCCAGAGCCCATGCTGGGCAGCTCTGTCCCCACATCCTGCCCTGTAGGAGAAGGTAATACAGGTGACCTCATCCCTGATAAGTAATGGCTGTGTTAATTACCCAATACAGCCTCGGCCCTGATGAGTCACAGCTGTAGCCAAGAAAGAGAAGTGTGATAAAAGGGANCTACCCTCTAACAAGAGGGCTGCTGCAACACTGCCCTGCTGAAGCACCTGGAGTTGGGAGATATCAATGGCAGGCACTGCACCAAGTTAAAAATGTGATGCAGTGTGAAGCTGGCGTTGGGAACTGCCACATGGGAATGGCATGGTTCCGCCTTTATTTAGAATTAGTGGATACTTGAAAAAGTAGCTTAACGTTTTGTCAGATGCTGAGCATAAATCTGGATAATAATTCACGCTACAGTAGGCTCTTTATAACAGTAGTTTGCTAAAACAAATTGAATTCAAACCTATATTAATTTACTAACTTAATGCTTGACATATCTGTGAATAATTTTTCATAGCCTAAAAAAATTCTAGGCACAGGCTTAGTTGGAAAAGGGCAAGGAGATCTAAAATTAATGTACATTAAAGCATAACTGGTACTCTAAGAGCATTTGTTATATGCAGCAAAAACTGCTTTCAATTTTTTTTTTTTTTTTTTTTTTTTGATGGAGATGATTGTGTAAGGGCTGAAAGAAGTTTAGATCTGAAAATCCTGGGGTAGAATGAAAAATCAGAGGTTCTTATATTTCAAACCGAAGTTGTGTGAATTTGGGAGGAGGGAAAGACCCAAGCAATTTGGCACTTGGGAGATGCAGAGTTATTAATGGAACAACTTAAAGAGAAAATTTGCCTTTTTCTTCTCAAATTGTTGCTGGCAGTGGAGGGAATGAAACTTCTTTGCTTTTGAAGATGTGTTGAAACATCTCCACTCTCTTTCCGCCTCAGTTGAAAACATGTGACTTAAAATAAAAAAGTTTCATTTCTATGCATTACATCCCAAACGAGAAATGATTCCAATTTCATTTTATTTTGAGGGGAATACGGAAAAAAACACCAAGTTTTGTTAAGGTGGGGGCTCATTTCTGCACTGCTTGTCCACAGAGCCCGTGGTGGCAGTCCTGGAGCAGCGGTGCCAGGCAAGGTGTGACATCCATGGGTTTGCTCAGCAAGCAGAGCCCTCCCCAGCAGGGCTGCAGCACGGCTTGGGCAGAGCAGGGTGGTTTATCAGGGCTCCCCGCAGCATGAAGGATGCAAGGCACCCCGCAGTCACTCTTTGCTGTCCCTGCCTCCCTCAAGGATTCATATTTCAGGAAGCAAAAGCCCTCCTCGCACGCCCAACCGAAGGCTGCCTTACATTTCACCTCTGTGTCATCCCCTCCAATGCACATTAATATTAATTTCTTTTCCTCCCCCATCCCAATAATGATTTACTTACAGAGGATTTACTGTGACACTTCAGCTGAAGGCAATGCATATAAGCCCCACTCCTGCTGTACAAGAATTAATTTTTAGCATTCTTAATTTATTACCAATTAATTTATTCTAAATTATAGGAGAGACAACCCGCTGTAGATAACTGTTTCTTTCTAATGCCTTCCTAGAAAATCTCTCATTAATGAGCCCATTAATTTGATGGTGGCAGGGGCAAATCATCCAGAGAGGACCCTTCAGCTGCAATCTGTGTGTCCCGCCCCAAATTCTTGAGAACATGGCAAGAAGAAAGCTGGGTTTGTTGGCAATAAATGCTGGTATAAAATATGCCTGGATATGTATGTATGTATGTATGCAAATAGCCTGATCTAGCATCATTAAACCTCTTAAGGAAATATGAAGTTTTGAAGGCATTTCCCACTTTAGAGCTCAGGCAATGACTGGAGCATCTGCATTAAATGTTTAATGTTCAGCGGAAGTGCAAATCACCATTTAATTAACTCCTTCCATAAAATATGATACTTTAGTGAAGTGAACACAGATGAATTATCATTATTCAGGAGGATGCTGAATGTGTTGCTGAATGCCAGACTTTGCAGAGCTGACAACAGTGGATCAGGAGGTTCCTGGTATCTAAAACAGAGTGGAGTTTTTTTTTCCAAGGGAACATTTATTATTCATGAAACTGCATTTTTCCACAGCAGCCACTGTTATCAGACTCAGGCATGTGAATGCACAATTAAAAGCAAAATAACTACTGCCAACAGCTGGCAAAAATAGCTTCCTTGAGCAACCATTCATTAGCTTCTGAGCTGGATCCTCTGCAAAGGCACTGTTTGATGCTAAAAATGAGTGTCACTAATGCTGTCTTGAGGGGGAGATCATTTGGGACCTGTCTCTGTGACTGTGATGAGGGACCAACCATCCTCCACTTCCCTCCAAAGGCCACTGTCCCTCCAAGAGGGATCACACGGAAAAGGCCACCACGCAGAAAGCAGAGCAGAATTTCCCCTTGGTGCCTGCAAAACGTTGGGTTCCTGCATCAGGCAAAGAGCATAAACTGCAGACGTGGCTCCTCGTGCAGAATCTGTGGGATGAGCCCTCGGAGGGCCAGGATGTACAAACAAGGCCAGGAGCTTTGCCACTGGATTTCCTGGCCCTGCCTGTGTTTGCTGTGCCCCACGAGACCCGAGCTGTGCCAGCTTGTGCTGGGGGACAGAGATGTGTCCTGTCCCCTGAGCCCTGCCCAGGCCACCTTCCTCTGCTCCCAGAGCCCCTGTCCCTCCATCAGCTCTAAAGCTAAAGGGTGCTCGCTGACTCCTCGCTCAGACTCCAATTTTGTGGAATTCTATTCATCCCCCAAGCCATCTGGAAGGGATTAGCCACTTTGAATGGATTAATTTTATCTGACTTCTGCCATCCACCACTGTGCTACTCATCCATGCCCCTCTACAGCCTGTGAGATGAGGACAGGTCCATTGAGCAGCCTTATCTCAGACATATCTCCTGGTGAGTCACCCCCTTGGAATACCTCTCCCTCTCACTGTTGATTACAGATGAACACCAGCTGTTCATTTTATTTGGAACAGCTATTTATTTTTTTTTTTTAATGCTACTGCTGTACTACACACTGACAAACATCCAGACAGGGCCGTGTCTGGTTTCTGGGGACTGCAGAAGCTTTCCCTACAATGTGTCAGTTTAAAAGGCAGCCTGAACGTGAGCTAGTTCAGAGAGTGTCCCTGTGGAATAATGTTCAAAACGGGGAAAAAACTCTGTGTGAAGATGACTTGAGGCAGCTCTGATTGTTTGAGGAGTAATGAAGAGTAATGAAGCCAAATGTTTCAAAGTTGGAGCTCTCCTATTTTATTTCCAGTCTTCCACTAACAGTGATCCTGCACTTCATCTCTCGGGTTCTGATCTAACAGTGCCTCTACTTGCTGAAATTTTGTTTTCTCTTTTGATAGATGTTTCCTTGAAACAACCCTTCTCAATATAAAAACACATTCCATTTGAGCAGTCACTAAAACTGTCTTCACCTCTCCACTCCTGGCTTGAAGACAAAACCCAGCCCCAGCGAGGGGATCCTCTGCTCACAGAGGGGTAAATACATCCGTGGGAAAAAAACAGATTAATTTAACATCACTTCAGCAATCATTTAGTGCAGGGTGGTTGTCAGAAACCATCTCCTTTGCCTTGAATACTCGTGATTAACTTCTCATTGATAACCCCTGGCCTGTAACAATCCTGTGCTTTGCACCAGCCCTCCCCTGTCCCTCCTCAGGCTCCCAGTGATGCCCACCAGAGAGGGATCACACACCTCTGACAGGGGTGACAGGCTGAGAGCTGGCACTCAGCTTTTGCACCATTTCTTGGCCATTATTTTGATCCTGTGTGCTGCTGACACGCTCACATGTGCACACACATTTATTCCCTGCTTCTTGCTGGAGGAGATGTCACCCAGCTGCCCTTTGCCATCTTGAGCTGGGTTGTTTTAATCTGAAGTTAGAAACGGTTCCCACTGAGAAAAGGCAGTCAACTGGCACACATGGGGGGTATAAAATCGTTGGGTTTTTGTTTCAGTTTGTGAACAGGAACAGATGGAAAGAGGGTTCTATGCCCAGAAAATGAAGTGTAACAACTAATGTGTGTTTCAGTGCTTAGATAGGAGTGTCCAGGAGAACCCTGGATGGAGTTTCTATGGGCACACTTGGCACAGGGACACTCAGCTGCTTTCAGAGGGGATTTAAAAGCCCCAGCACACTAAAGCAGCTTCCTACTGCCAGATGAAAACACCAAAATTCAACCACGTGCAAGTCAGGGATAGCCCGTCACAGCAATTCCACAACTGACCGTGACCACCAGAATGAAGGGTGTGAATTTTCCACAAACACAGAACAGAACAGTTCCTCAACAGCCACCAGCTTCAGAGAAGCTCTGAAGATGCCAGAAATGCAATCACCTGAAAGGAGCATGAGAGTGTTTATGCAGGTGGCAGCTTATCAATCGATCATCACTTTCATCAACAGATTTTCATTCCTTGTTCCCATCAATAGGGACATCTCTGAAGGTTCCTTCCGATCAGGGCAGACTAATTGGTACTAGAAAGTTCAGTGTTTGAAGATGGTATGATTAGGGAAATGTACAAATTCAATTCCTTTCAACCAGATTCAATTCTAATCTAATCAGAGAGATAGAAAACTCCAGTGTAATAATGACAAAGAAAATGACTTTGTTTCAGGCCATTTAAATGTCCCTTACTGCAAACATTCCAACAGAAGAGACTGAGCTTGGAGTCAGAGATGGGATATTTGCTTTGAATTCAACAGCAAATGGGCCATTTTCTGTGTCTAAATTAAGATTCTCCCTTTTTGAGAGAGAGAGACAGACACCATCTAAGTCAAATGAACATTTGTGACATTTAATAAAGCAATTATGTCTAAAGACCAGGGGCTTGAGATAGAATAGACTGGTTAATGTTTTCTGGGAAAAGTCTCTCAATACAGGAGTGATGCTTCTCTGCAGGATCCTGCTGACCTTGAGCAGAGTCAAATTGCTACTGGAGAGCATCCTCTATCAGTGCTACTGATACCTGGACAAAATCAGGTTATTGTGTGCTCCTGGGTAGATATTTCCGAAGAGCCCAAGGGGCTGGGGAGCCTCGTTGGCTGCCAGGCTCTGAAATGCTTCCCAGCATGGCCAGAGAGCCAACCCAAGGGGCTGCAGCAGCTCTGGTTGGCCCCTGCTTGGTGCTGACTGTGTCACTAGAGAGTTTTACACCTTGTACTGAGACCAAAGCCGTGCTGGATAACTCAGTTCTGGCTTTGAGCAGCTCCAGAAGTTTGGAGATGGACATTCAGAGCACACTGAGGTTCTTGGTTGACCATTCTGGAGATCAAAATCCTCGAATTAGTAGGAAAACAGGGGCAGAATGGTTTAAAAACGAGCTTTAGTTCAGTTCTAGTGCTTTGTTGGGCCTCAAATTTGGGCTGGATGGAGCAGCTCAAAGGCTGAGAAAGATTTTCCTTTACTTCCTGGCCTATCCATGTGCCAAAAGTTTGGCTAATAGGAAACTTTGTGGGTTTATGGGTGACACTGAGGTTTAATTTCACCCCAGATTTATCCTGTTGGACTATTGACTCCATGCAGGGATGTGTCACCATAAGCACAGACCAATCCCTGGCTGCTGGCGTTGTGCAAACACAAGGAAATGATGTCCTGGTCATTTTAAATCAAAACCTTGGCAAAAAAAGTCTTTTCCTGGGTGCCCCTGTTACTTGTTTGATGATCTGTGGCTCAGTCCTGCAAATTCCACCAGCCAGAGGGTTCCATGCTTACCTGAAGGGACTGAGGCACCTTCCTAATCCTGAACTCAGGCAGTGAATCTCCAGCTGTGTGAGGTTTTTGCAGTTTGTGATGGAGGAGTGAATGCT
>VYZR01035870.1:9388-21069 GCA_013400675.1 Oxylabes madagascariensis
ATAATTTAAAGTCAGAACCAGCATATGTTACGCTAACAAAGGGTTAGTAACCTCAAAAGCTGATACAGTCTAATTTTCATCTGATCTCGCCAAATTACAAAAAGTTCATGTTGGCTGAAAATGTTGAATTTGCTTTGTTCTCAGATTCTCATGAATATGATTAATTATGGCAGAGCCGTTCCAATCTTACTGATGCTGATTTTTTCTTATGGAAATTATGGAAGTTGAAGGAGGGCAAAAAAGACTAAAAAGAGCAGATGAAAAGTTTGGAAATATCTCTGTTTGGCATCCTGATGGGTTTTAAATTTAAAAGTTTTTGAAGTTCACAATTGCTAACAAAGCACCTATTCTGCTCTGTCAGACTATGAAGACATCTTCCAGTGTTCCTTTGCCCCATGCCCCTGTGGTGGGTGTTAGTGTGAGGAGAAGATTAAAGAGGAGCCCTTCTTTGAAAGAAGAATTCTAGTCTGGTGTGAGACACATCAAGCAGTACAGGAGGGGTTTGAATACTGCAAAAACTCCCACTGCAAGCCTGCATGGAAGGAATGTGTAAGTAGCTTTTCATAGTCATAGAATGGATTGGGTTGAAAGGGATCTNGAATAGAAAGAGTTGCTGAATGCATTACCCAAGAAAGAATTAAAAAAAAAAAATATTCATCACAGAGGATTGAAGTCCATAAAAATATGTGCAAAGCTTCTTCCTTTGAATAAGAACATCCACTGCATCAATGGAGCAGAGGTGCTGCAAGGTGAGCACTGGTCCTACAGAAAGGGACCTGCATATTTTTTTGGACACACATTGAGCATGAATTAGCAGTCTTGTTGCCAAAAAGAAGGGATAATCTCATACTGAGGTGCAAGACACAGGCACTGAGGTAGTAATTCTACTGCACTGATAAGAACACAACTGAAGTACTGAGGCTAATTTTGGTCTCCATGTTTTGAAGGTAATGTATACCCATGTGAAAATTCCACCAATAAGAAGAATGATCAAGAGATCTGGAAAACATAGTATCTGCTTTGCCTTGTCAGACAGAATTACTGTCCTCAGCACATCTCTTTACTGAATCAGCTGGTACTTTAGTCACCTTTAAAGCTTATTGTAGAAACAGGATCCATTATCTTTAAGTAATTCAACTTTTACTATGTTTGATCAAGGGTGCTATTCTTTGTAATTGATGTTGCAGTCATGAAATAGAACAAAAACATAAAATAGATTATCCCAATAAAGCAGTAAAATTATGGTTACATGGTGTGATTCAAACTGAATCAGTAGGGAAGTGGATGCACTTTTCCTTTCACCATGGGTTTTAGTCTGAATATTTACCTGATAGCCTTAACCTCTCTTCTAGAAACATTCTATACAAATTTCGAAGTTTGTAATTTTAAATCTTTGAAAAGTTTCTCACATATTTAATAATGATGTTAATAAAGAGGAGGAACAGCTTACTAACAGAATAAATGTATCATTACTTAATTGTCACATCAAAATTGAGTTTAACCTGGTTAATAATGACAGCATTAATATGAGTTAATTCACAGTTTTTGACTTGGAGACTATTCACTCAGACAGTAGAAAGAAATGAGTCTCTTATTTACTGGAATTATTGAGATAAACTGTGTGAACCTTGACTGTATTCTTGTTTAGAGTGCTCGACTTTTGTGGTCTGTTTTTTCCTCACAAATGATTTTGTGATAGATAAAGCAAAACCCCCAAATTAGGTCCAGGTCCACCCTCTATAAGAGTGAATTCCACATTAAGATATTTCAGTAATTTGGTAGTGACCATGCTTTAGTCTTTATCCATAAAACAGAAACGTTAATGAAATATTTATTTACAGAACAAGATGAAAAAATGGGGGACTATTTTCTGGCTGTAATGTACCTCAGCCCTGTCACAGATATATTATACCTCTTCAGTATAATAGTTGACATAACCTCTTCTCTCTCTCTGCTAAAATATCGGACTATCATGTTTACCATAACAGCAGTGATTTTCTATATCACATTTATCCTGATAATAATATGGGAATAATATTCTTCTAAGAAGCAATTGTCCTAGCAATTTGTCCTACAGATTAGATTAACCTTCTTCCTGAAGAAGCTCCCTCCCTAGTGATAAGAGCTACCCTTAGAAGAAAGTATAGAACTAGAAACCCTTTCATTTCACAAACCTGAAGACGCCCTTCATATCCTTTGGGAGCTGGGGAAAAGAGAGACCCTGGGAACAGCCTGCTGGTGGGGGCTGACAGCTTTTACTTCCCTTCAATGCCCACTACATGAGGCATTTGGACTGGTTTTAGCTATTTTCTAGGGCAGCCTAGCAATCAGCTCCCAGGGGCCTCCCATGGGTGTGTTCCTTCCACAGGCAGAGAATGGCATGAACAGCTTCCACAGAGAGCAGAGCCAGGCTGCCAGTCTCCAGAGAGAAGCTGTCCTTCAGTTTACCAAAAGCTAATGGTGCTCAAGAGCCATAGGTTGGCCTGTTATGCTGTATAGGGCAATGGTAGAAGACTCTACCAGTCTGTCTTGGGGAAAATGCAGAATAGGGTACACAGGATCCAAATGCAAATCTCTAATATGTTTAATGATTTGGATAAAATTAACAAGAAAAGTAAAAAACAAACAAACAAACAAAAAACAAACACCCAAAAAACCTGAGAAGCTACTGTGCCTATTAGCTGAATTGATTTCATCCTACCTTTGCATCCTTCACAAGTAAGGGCATTATAGTGATACCCAGAGGCTTTGTCACCACAGACCACACAGAGCTCTTCTCCTTTCACTCTTCCCGTGGAGTGACCCAGTCTAGGCTTTTTGGCTGCAGGGGTATCCATTATCTCTGTCTCCCTTGTGAAAAAGGTCTCTGAGGGTAACCTCCTGAGTTCATGCATCCCAGGGGAATACCATTCCTCATGCTGTGGAGGGTAGAAGCCTAGGTTGGAGTAATAAGGTGGCGATGAGATCTGAGGCTGAACGTGGGGAAATGGCACATTGTTGTACTGTGCGTAAGGTGACACATCTGCCTCTTGCACTGGAGAACTCATTGGTTCTGAAAGGACACCTGAAAAATAATAATGTGAAACCAATTTCTATTACTGGAATGTATTTGTATATGCATACTGAAATTTCTATTACAATGAAATTGTAGTTATCAGGGAAGTTTCCACTTCCAGACATCTATCTCAAAAACTAGGCGCAAACACAAAGACTGCGTCATCTAAACTCAGATTTGCTACACATATACACTGCAAGAAGTTTTAAAAATAATTTGTTCATTCTCAGACACTCCTTTATAATTGATGGAAACATCCAGCACTGGCAGTTACATTAAAAAAATCCTGAAAAATATTGTGCAGGTAATCGCATAATTGTTCAATTTACAAGAAAGAGCAACCCCACCTCAGAGAAGTTAACAACCCAAATTAGGCCTAAAAGCAGAATCCAAAGAAGAAATCCAAACAAATGGCAAAACCCCCATGGTATTGGTGAAGGCTAAATCAAGACTCAAACAAGTTAATTTCTATTTAATTCTGAATGAATACCTCATGACAGACAAAAACTGCACTAGAGAAAAATGACAAAGGTGAGGCTTAATTAGAAGACTGAAAACATGAAATAAACCTTCAAGAAGAGCCTGTAATATGAAGGTGAGGTTACCAGGAAAGAACAAGAAAGGTATTCCTAATGTAAGTGGTGAAATGCAACCTTCTCACCATCCAGCCTCCAGTGGCCAGCCAGCCTCTGCAGCCTGATCCCCAGCCCCCACAAGCCTGTGCCATTCAGTGCAGCTGTGCAGCTCACAGGAAGCACCTCTGTAAGCCAGCATTAGTCACCTCTGAGCCAGCAATAGACCTGGCAGTGGCACAACTTTTTCTGTTGGGATCAACATGGTATATGGAGGTTACCTTAACCTTGCTCATTAAATAGCATATTTAAAATTGCAGACAACTGAACTCTCTTTTCTACAGAAATTTCTTTTATGTAATCCAAGCACAACAACATCTAGCAGTCCCTGGATGGTGTAGGTAAAATCAAGTCCACCTCAGATTACTGAAAAGCTGAATTTAAAAGTTATTTGCAAACTATTTCTTATTTTCTGTTGGAGACAGCCATATCTTGCTGTTTCATGTAAACACTGACTCATTTCCTTCAATAGTTCCAAGAGGAGAGTCAGAGAAAAATACTGCATATTTCCAAGAAGATGACCAGTCCAGTTTGATTTGAATCAACAGCAGTCTTTACAAGGAAATCATACGTTAATGTTCATTGGTGACCATCACTTAACAGTGCTTCAGAAGAACTCCAAAAACATTTTTGCTGACATAAAATTGGTCCCAGACAAGTGCCCTTCTTTTGTGAGGAATCAAAAACTGTTGTAGTGCGTTAGGTGTTAGGTTCACTTTGTTGTTATTTGCACTGGGTGTTTTGGGTTTTGCACACAAACTGTATATTTGCACGTGGAATATCCCACCTGTATCCCCCCTCTCTCCTGTGCCCAAAATTCCCTGGTCTGCCCCAACCCCTCCCCCTGGCCTGCCCATTGACTGGGGTCAATCCCCATCCCCCACCCCTGTTCCCCCGGGGACAAAACCAAGGGACCACCAGGTCTCAGGTCCCTTTCGCTTTTCCCGCTGTCCTGAGACCGGCCTGTACACGTACGGTCGGCACCAAATAAAGACCTGGGACGGCCCCCAGGAAAGGAGAAAGAGCTGCCTCGGCATCTTTTATCTTGGTTCTTTATCGAAGTCCAGCGCCCAGGGATACTGAGCTAGTTAGGATCGGACCCCTGAGAGCAGCAGGACTTGCGATAAAAAACAATGAAGAAAACATTGTTTTATGTAAAACAGACTCACAGCTTAAACTCTGGGAAGTGCTCAAAGAACAGTATGATTTTTGAAGGTAATTAGGTTGCAACTATGTAGGTTTTCCCACTTCAGCTTGAAGTTTTGAGGGGTTTTTGTTTGGTTTTGGTTTTGGTTTTGGTTTGGTTTGGTTTGTTTAAAATGGACCTGAGCATGATGTACCTGTAGACATGTATATGAGAGTCTAGAGCAAATAATTTCTTATCACAAAAGAAAAGTAATCTTATCTTATGAAGCGGAATGTACGTAAGCTTTTCTCCGGATATATATATTAGTAGAGGTCAGGGATGGACTGGTCTCATGCAACTAAAGCATAAGCAGCCCAGTAAAATCATTGCAGTTGCAGTAGCATAAGCAGTGAAAGTGAAATCAGAAATGAACTCACTGGACTACACTGACATTTTTTGTTTGTGTGGTCTTAAATATTTTGAAACATTTATCTCTTTTTAGTTTTGGAAGGATACCTTTCAGATTTTTTAGGAAAGACTATTTAAGCACACAAAAATGTTAAGTTGCTTACAGTTGATGATTTTTTTCTATTTGCAAATCTTGTATTTTGTAAATAAGTGTTTTTGATTTGAAACCTATTACAAAATTATTGAAAGCTTACTAATAACAAAGTGAAACCTTCACATGCATGTGATCATTGTTTTACAAATATTTTTTCTACTGGTAACTGAAACTTATTAGAGAGTTTTACTTTTGTTACTTTTACACAGAATATTTTACATGAAACTGCAAAAAATATTTGACTTGTAGAAATATTCCTTGCGGGAATAAATAAACTGTTTTCAGTTCACAGAATTATACTGAGATTTCGTGTATGCTAAAGGTGATTTTATGCAGAATATTACAGAAATTACAATGAGATCACATTTTAATGTAAAAGTTATTGTTCCACTAATATAAAGTTCAACAAAGAGAACTAAATTCTAAGAGGGTTTAAAATGTGAACCCCTGGATCTCCTTCATTATTCATATGGTAATATAATAAAATAATAATATTCAGAATTAGGTAATTCAGAAACTATGGCATAGCCATTAACAAAATCCTGGTTTAATTCCAAACAAATTATTTGCATATCTTTTAAAGATCACTTGGTTTTAAAAACCTACAAGCATCTTACAATTTAAAGGAAGAGTGCAAGAATAGATAACAAAAATATCCAAGTGAGAATATGGCAATATCTTACCTCAGGCTGTGTTCAGTCTGACCATTTCTTGACAAAAAATACTCTTCTTAAGATGTCTCAGTCCTCATTTCCCTCTCTTTTTTCTTTTTTACCTCCTAAAGTCTATATATACATGAAACTTCTTAATTCTGCTTTGTCTGTGTCCTGTTCACTTCTTTACTGTGAGAACTTTATTTAAGATTAGAAAGGAGAGACACAGACCAGAGGTTATATAGTTTACTAATTAACTTAATTGCGAGCAACTTGTTTGTAAATGCTGGAAACAATGTCTGTTCCCAGTGTGGATTTACCTGGATAAAATGTGGTTACCAGTTTGAGGGGATGACTCCAAGTAGCCTAACCATTGTAATTTTGTATGTATTGTGGTTTAGTTACAACAAAAGTTTGTATCAATAAATATTTGGTAAGATCAGGTGGTTCCATGCAATAGATAAATCACTCCAGTATCACAGGAAACAGGTTTTTTAACTGCAGAAATGTTGCATTCTCACAAAAAGGCCAAAGTGCTCAGACCATACTGGACACACCTGTATGACCAGATAGAATGGTTTGGGCTGGAAGGGNTTTGCAGATTTACCTAAAAGGAATTATCATTTTGAGCTCCTCTTAAGCACTGTTCTCTGTCTATAAAAATTTTCAATGGTATTTGTTGCTCTTTCATTAAGAAGTTTAGATACATTGCTTTTTTCCCTCTTTGTTACATATCTTTTTTTTTTTTCTTATTCTTCCTCATCCTTTTCAATACCATTTTTAAGAATGTTCATTCCCCCAAAATACTTCTTTGCCAGTTAGGGACTTGTACAGTTAGGGTGGCATATCTTGCCTTGTTATATTTTAATGTCACATTACAAGAAAACATTTTCAGGCCATCAAAAAATACTTGAAATACTTGAAAATACTTGAAATAGGTCTTCATTCAAACTAAGCATATACTTTTGTTTTCAGGTTCTTAGAAATAATTCCATTTCTGATATCTGAAATTTCACACGTAGGTATCTTGCATACTAGCAACTTCTATATAAGGTGCTTTCACAGAAAATAGAATGGAGCTAGTACTTTAGAGGCCTGCTACTTACTTATCATACAAATGATAGTTTGAGTCACCTACTGTATGTATTCCAGGTGCTACACAAATATATAACCTTTCTAAATCACCTGAGTAGAGAGTTAGAAAAAGAAAAGCAGTTTTGCAGGAAGANTACCTCCTAAAGTCTATATATACATGAAACTTCTTAATTCTGCTTTGTCTGTGTCCTGTTCACTTCTTTACTGTGAGAACTTTATTTAAGATTAGAAAGGAGAGACACAGACCAGAGGTTATATAGTTTACTAATTAACTTAATTGCGAGCAACTTGTTTGTAAATGCTGGAAACAATGTCTGTTCCCAGTGTGGATTTACCTGGATAAAATGTGGTTACCAGTTTGAGGGGATGACTCCAAGTAGCCTAACCATTGTAATTTTGTATGTATTGTGGTTTAGTTACAACAAAAGTTTGTATCAATAAATATTTGGTAAGATCAGGTGGTTCCATGCAATAGATAAATCACTCCAGTATCACAGGAAACAGGTTTTTTAACTGCAGAAATGTTGCATTCTCACAAAAAGGCCAAAGTGCTCAGACCATACTGGACACACCTGTATGACCAGATAGAATGGTTTGGGCTGGAAGGGACCTTAAAGATCATCTAGTTCAAACCCTAAATAAGAAGGGACACCTTCCTCTTGAACAGGTTGCTGAAAGCCTCATCCAATCTGTCCTTCTCATTAAATTTTTTACTCACATTGCCACTCTGTTTGGTTTGGCTCTCTTAAATTATTTATTATGCATCCAATGTTTTCTGTTTTAATTTGTGCTGGTTTGTTTATTTTTGATTTGGGGGTCAATTATGAGCCTAATTATCTTCTCTTCAGGGATGAAGCCAGATGTTACATCAACTGCCAGGTGGTGCTAAAGACAAGAAGTTATTTAACACATCTTATGATCTTGAAGCTGTTTAATCAGTTTGGACACTTGACCCTACTAATTTTATATTACTTTTTTTTATTAAAGAAAAAACACACCAAAAAAACAAACCAAACCAAACCAAACCAAACCAAACCAAACCAAACCAAACAACAAAAACAAAAACAAAAACAAAAACAAAAACAAAAACAAAANCTTGCCTTGTTATATTTTAATGTCACATTACAAGAAAACATTTTCAGGCCATCAAAAAATACTTGAAATACTTGAAAATACTTGAAATAGGTCTTCATTCAAACTAAGCATATACTTTTGTTTTCAGGTTCTTAGAAATAATTCCATTTCTGATATCTGAAATTTCACACGTAGGTATCTTGCATACTAGCAACTTCTATATAAGGTGCTTTCACAGAAAATAGAATGGAGCTAGTACTTTAGAGGCCTGCTACTTACTTATCATACAAATGATAGTTTGAGTCACCTACTGTATGTATTCCAGGTGCTACACAAATATATAACCTTTCTAAATCACCTGAGTAGAGAGTTAGAAAAAGAAAAGCAGTTTTGCAGGAAGACAGGGTGGAAAGGAAGGATGCTCACTTTAACTAGGTTAAAGATCCTTCATAATTTGAATTTTGAGACCCTTCTCCCAGGGTCTTGTAGCAACAGAAGTGGAAAACTATGGTTAAAACACACTAACTCCAAAGACATACAGGGATACTTTACTTTAGACAGATGCTTTTAAAATGGCAACCTACAATTTTCACCTACTGGAAGGGAGAAAACCTTTTTTCTGAAACCTGCTGCATGTAGAAGTCTTGAGGCTAAGGATGTAGAAGTGCCCTGGAATTACCATGGTGATGAGGCTCAAAGCGTAAGCAACTCAGAACTGACAACATTTTTTTGAAAGACCTAAACCTGGAGCTAATGTTTGGAGATGCAATTAGATTTGCTTCTGAAGGTCTAAGAACACTCTCCCTGTAGACGGAATAAAGCATAGTGAAAACAAAATATATTTCCAAAGTTTTTTACACAATGTGAGTATGCATCTTTGAATAGAGGAGACTGGTTTGTATGAAGGGTAATGTTTGTAGCCAGCAATTTTCAACTTGTGAGCTGCAATATATGAGCAGAAAAAAGAAATATGAATTACAAGGACCACCTAAAAGAAAAGCTTTCTTCCTGTTTTCTAGTGCTCATAAGTCACTTCCTGCCAAAACTGAATGTCAAAAATTGCAAATAATTTGCAAAAATAAAGAATTGAGAGGCAAAACCATTTCCTACAAGTGTTTTGCAGAGATGGAGTCATATTTTCACAATGAGTAACTTTGTGCACTCAGTTGCATATTATTTCTGATAGGCTTTTTTCCAGCCTTAAAAGCAAAAAAGACACCACATTAGAGTGACACCCCACAAAACAAAAGTCAGCTTAAGTGAAACACAGCAGGAATGCTAAGTTTTCTTCCTAATGGAACCCTTGATTCAACTCCTTAATACATTATTTCTTTCTGTTACAGAAATGTCAGTTTGAATTAAATCTCCACTGTGCTAAGCTATGAACACCTACAATGAGAGACACAATCACTCTTCTGAAAGCTTCACAAATTTTAAGTATGATTCCTCCTGTGAGAGGAAAGTATTTTACATTCACATTCTTCCTTGTATTTTCTGGTAACCTTATCATTACTCCCTAAAAATAATGAAATAATGAAAATGTAGATATTGGGGGGAAATTTCTTGACAAAAATCTAAAGTAGCTCGCGTATGCAGGAGTTTTGAAAGATGACTGGATATAAAATTTGGCACCCTAGATTTGAGCATCATTTTATTCTCTGTATATCATGGCCTGACATTGGAATGAAGAGGTAGCAAAGGAGTTGTTTAGCTGTTAGTATATATTTTTTTAACAACTCCAAAACACTTCTCCAACCAAATCCCAAAACAAAGAGGGATAAAAACCAGTAACATACAATAATGGAGTAAGTTCTGCTTATCATTAGTGATCATGCTTTATTTTAGCTGTGTGGACCCAGGACACTGCAGATGGTCTGACTTGTAGAGATGGTTCTGACTTCTAGGATCTCTGCAGCTGGAGTGGCTCTGGGTGCCAGTCCTTCCTTCCATGCTCCAGGCACTACTCTTGTTTCAGACAGATGAAACTGGAAAGTGTTTGGTTTTTCCAGCACTCAAAAAAGGCAGAATTCTGGTCTTATTTGGACTGTAAACTTCTGAAGTGTTGCAGCATTTTGTGGGGGTCTGTATTGTGTGTGAGGCCCTCAATGTATCGTAACTTACTCAATGAAAGACCCCACTCTCTTGTCAAATGAAAGGCTAAAAAAAATGTATTATTCTCTTTTTTGTTTTTTCTTAGTAGTACATATACCAGAAAACAGCTGACCCATGCTTATAAAATATTGACCAATAATTTTTCACTCATTAACAAACTCATGCTTAGCCTTGAAAAATTCAGTCGAACTGGAGCAAGGAGAATCTTCCAGCCTGCTTTATAAATTTTATTGTGCACTGATGTTAATAAGATAAGTTTTCAATGGTCTTAATAAGACAAAGATTCTAATTTAGGTGAAATTACTTCCATAAATTTGCATAATACGGCAATGCAAATACATAGCACTATAATTTCATTACAGATTAACTGGAAATATATCAGTTCAGCTTGGTTTAAGTGACGCACATGAAGGTAACACCCAGCCTCCATACAAAGGTCTGTTTTTGCCAAATGATCTCCTGTATTAGAAGAGTGTCACAAAAATAACCTACAGGTTCTACTGCAAGCAGTGATGACAGCAATAATGTGCAGGATTACATTAACACCACAGATCTATTGTTTGTTATGCCTCTCAGAAGTATTGAAGATTCAATAAGGTTGGCATGTTTCAGCCACATATCTTTCTTTGACTTGAAATTTCAGTCCATTTTCTTCTAGGTTTCTGTGTATGGGATAGCTTGCTATTTCAACCCAATTTGGTGACTTACCAAACAAATGAGAACCTTCAACAAGAGGAAATTCATCAGCAGTGGCTAGCTGATGATGTCCTATTAAATTCATTTCAGATCCCATTTATTCTTCAGTTCAGGAGGAATATGCTGATTGAACAGGAGGTTGAAAAGAGACTCTGAAACATATGAAGCAAAAAGAATATTTAAAACAAGATAACTAACTTTGGTGTACCTAGTGTAAAGCAAGTTGCAGGAGGTTGTTTCAATATTTACTGTAACAAACATTGTCTTGAAATTACAATACCTAATTCAGCCTTTAAATAAAATGCTACATCCAACCTGTTTGTTTCATCCTTGCTATGGCATATTTTATTTGCCCTCTTTCTTATTTGAAATTAATAATGTTTCATTCCCAAATTTATTCAAATACTCAGACTGAAGCACTGGCCTCACCTCTTGAGGGCGTGCTGCCCAGCCCCCCGACCATGCAATACCAATTGTTTGCCTTATTTTTCACCACCCTTTCATCATTTCATTGCTTTCATTTACTAAAAAAGTGTAAGTTCATGGTTAGATCAGAAGAACACAGACAGGAAACTTGAGTTTAATTTCCAGGGACCAGCTCTTTATCTTGTCTTCAGTAATGACTAAACAAGATAAATGGTGACAAACACAGAAAGCCTCTGATAACCGGGCTCGC